>JASAND010010357.1:0-34326 GCA_030248195.1 Trissonchulus latispiculum
TTGTACTTCGTTCATTACCGTATTACTATTATTTTTGCAAAAAATCATGTAAGTGACACTAAGTGGCAGCCTATTTTAGTGGAGTGTGGCGGTTTGGCAAAGTATTGAAAATTTAGTAGCTCTGGCACCATCTCAGATTTTGGCCACCTGGACCTCATGAAGGTCCGGAACCTAGGTAAAATCTATACCAGAACATCAGGAGGCTCTACTGAGCTAAGAAATGCATGAATTTTCCTTTGCTGCTAATGGTTAGAAAAAAATTTCATTTGGGTTTCCACACATGGTTTTTCTGCCGAGTCATAGGTCACCCCAGTGCCTACATGCATGCTAGGCAAATTGCATACACCATCATTGAAGTTCAATTGTCTCTATCCTCTGTGGCTCTATATAATCTCATTTGAACTCAAAGTCTTTTCAAATGTGATTAGGGTGACCCTCCAAGTTGTTCTGGCCCCATGTTGAGTTAAAGAATTCCAAAATCTAGTCCGAAAAATTTGCTGGCTTGGAAACTACAATAGCTGCCACCCTCTAGGACAGTTTGGACGTTCTTTGAATATGCTCAAATCTCAAATCTGGTCATAGGTGACCTCACCTGGCAGATGGGTTTTCCAACCTGTCAGTTGGTTTTCTATATATATATATACTATATATATATATATTTATATAATCACTTTTTGCCCCTGGCCTATAATTTTGAAAATTTTTAGGGCCCCAATTTTAATGGAGACGTTGCCAGGGAAATAATCGTGTACAAATTGGCATTCTTGAATTTATTTTCAACATTTTCCAAGTCCAAATTTTGGCTTAAAATGAATTTTATGTAAGTACGTTTATATATAACGAGGGTTTATGGCTCACTTCACTTCTAGATTCAATATCATTATTCTGGACTCTGAAACATGTTGAAATCAAGTTTTCGAGTTTAAAACCACGGTCTAATGTTAACATTACTGATGAGTTCATGTTTCGGCAAAATGCTGTGGCTTAAAATGCGATTTTCGGCAAAAATGGAAAATTTTTGGGAAATTTGGGGGTCGTGGAAGTTTGGAGTTAAAGGTTAAAGTTCCGGGAAGGCCTCACCCAAATCCAGTGCCCTACTGTAGGGTCTGACTGGGGTCGATATCCCCAACGCGGCCTCCCCTCCTTTTGGCTACCCCCCGCCCGAACCCACCCCCAACGATTTTTCGACCCAAAAAGTTAGCTAAATTTGGTCAAAAAATGGTCATTTTTTGAAAAATTTGTTTAAAATCGCTTTAAAATGGTGCAAAAACGCTTAAAACGTTAAAAACAAGCCTTATTTTGATGAAAAAAAGGCAAAATTACAGAAAATTTTGCATTTTTTGGCCATTTTTCGAAATTTCTGAGGTCCGAATTCTTAACGGAGCAGCCCCGGGGTGCATCACATTTCGGAGGAGGTCGTTTTTTTTTCACCGCCCCCCCCCCCATACCCAAAGCATAGGTGTATTTTGGGAAGCAGTTAGGGGAGGTGGGGGGCGTAATTTATTGTAGGTGGGGTCATAGAATACGAGGTGGGATGGGGTCCGGAAAAATCGAATTTGGGGGGGGGTAAAAAATTTTTTGGTCAAAAATTCAAAAAAATTCATACCACGAAGGGAAGCCGAAAATAGGACAATAGAAAAGGTTGCCCCCTGGGGTAGTTTAATTTATATATGTATATAGGGACAAAAGATATCCAAGTCTAACATGATTACTTGTACTTACTTGTTCCATCTCCATTACTGCTGCAGCAATCTGATGGGCTCCGGATCCATACTCAACTTGGTAAACCGGCCCTCCACTGGTTCTGTCTTGGCCTGTGGTTTTACATCCCACCAGCGTTTCTATATGGGGTCATGTGGGCCCATAGGTCCTTTTCCACTACCTGCCGCCATGACCGACCGGGTGGTTTCCGCCAGTGACGGGATGGGGAAGAAGCTCCCGGTGCAGCGAGGTCCATCTCCGCCCTGTTGGCCCAGCCACCGGAGGCGACACTGAATGTTGTGATTGTGGCATATGTTGTAAGTCCGTATTTCGAATGTCTCTACCGCCTAATTCTTAGTATGTGGATTATTAGAGCAAAAACCTCCAGTTTCTGAAGGTCCGATTTTCGCACTACCCACGATTCGCTGGCATATAGTAGCACAGGCACAACCATAGCATCGAATACGCGCAGCTTCGTTTTTACGGAGATCGTCCGCCGGGACCAAAAGGCATCTGTATAGTTGACGAAAAACAGCACTAGCGGCCAGTCTAGCATCAGTTTCAGAACCCTGGTCACAGCCATTGAACAGCTCTTGCCCAGATATCAGAAAAATGCGGACTAACACTCACTGTTCTTCATTGCAGGCCGTCGCGTTACCAGGGCCACGGCAGATGTGACGGAAGGACAACCTGCAATCCCGTAACAACAGAAGACCGACCAGTCGGCCATATCCATCGACCCGGTTGCACTGTTGCTGCAAACGATCTTCGGACGCTAGGCAACACCAGATCATCTGCATATTCTAGATCAGCCAGCCACATATTTTTCAGCCACCTCTACTCCGTCCCCATCTAGGACAGCCCATCACCCACTCGATGGCCAGGAGGAACAGAAGAGGAGACAAATATCTCCCTGTCCGGTCGAGACTTTAAATTCATCCGTAAGTGAGCCGACGCGTGAAGCGACCAAACTGATGTTTCATACATGTCTTTTGTATTTCCACCAGGACGGAGGGGATGCGGCGTGAAGAAAGTCCACAAGCTGCGATCCGCCCTCATCTTCAAGTAGCGCCTTGAAATCCAGAAAGACAAGCCATGTGTCCTTTTTATGGATCTTCCTACGGTGCAACAGCTCTCGTAGAAGGAATATTTGATCTACGGTGCCGCGTCCTTTCCGGAAGCCGGCTTGCTGATCCCTCATCCGACTGTCCAACTGCGACACAATTCTTCTCAGGACAATCAGCTGACAGTATTTTCCCTGCAATTGGTAGCAAGGAGATGCCTCGATAGTTATCGCAAGCCTATCTGTCGCCTTTCTTCAACACAGGAACTATGATTTTCCTCTGCCACTGTGTGGGAGAATGTCTTTACCCCAGATTTTCTCGAATAACTTCTCTAGGTGTGGAGCAATTTCTGTGTCTGCTTCCAGGAACAGTTCTGGACCCAGTCCATCATAGCCGGCAGCTTTACGAGGTTTTAGGAGGCGAATAGTATCCATGATTCCAGCTGCTAGTGGGTGGTGCTCCAACTCTGGTCTCGTCGTCTGGTCCGGATGAGAGGCGGTTGAGGAGGTTGAGCACCAGGTAGAGTGGGTTGCGGAGCAGGCCGGTTGAGCAGTGAATCAAAATGTTGTTTCCAGCGGTCTAATTGGAGAGATTTATCTTTGATTAAGTTTCCATTACGATCCTTCACAGCTCCACAGACTGGTGGTTTCCTGCCAGTGGCCTCACGTAGTAAAGCAAACAGAGATCTGGAATTACCAGTTCGCCCAGCATTCTCCATTTTCTGGGCCAGATTGTTGTTCCTTTCCTTATCCCTCTTAAGTTGACGCCGTAGTGCCTTCTTCAAGAGTTTCTTGGTCTCCGGGTTTGCAGCATCCCGACAGGCAGCTGCTAACCTGTCTGATTCAACCGAAAGTGGTACCGGTCTTCGTCTACGTGGTTTGCGACAAAGGACCTGTAGTGCCCATTTTACTTATGCGGTCCGCCATTTTCGACCACAACAGATCCACTGGAATGTCATCATCATCATCTTCAGCCAAAGCTTCAGATCTGTTTCTGACTTCAATTTGAATGCCCGTAGACTATCTGGGTCCTTCAGTTTTTCCAGGTTATATTGTGCAGTTCTTGTGGTCTTGGGGACAGCAGCTAGTTTCAGGTTTATTTTTGCAAGCACCAATTCATGATCTGGGGGAAGGGCAGTTCTCCGTTTGATCCTGACATCGACAACAGATGACTGCCATCGCCGTCTGACCAGAACATAGTCCAATAATTTGGCAGTTCGTCCGGTATTACTCCTCCATGAAAGGAAATGGGCAACTTTGTGCCGGAAAAAGCTGTTGGTTATGACAAGATCGTAGGTGTCCGCCAAAGATAGTAAGCGCGTACCGTTGTTATTTAGTGACCCTGTACCAAATGGGCCACGGGCTCGGCTGTCGTTGCGGCTGTGGCCAAAACTCAGCGTTAAAATCGCCAAGCAGCACTAGGAAATCCGAGTTCGGAATGCCGGCAAAGGCGTCCTGTAGTTGCTGGTAAAAATCGTCCTTCGTATCATCGTCGGAAACGTCAGTCGGTGCATAGCAGCCAATGACTGAACCATAACCGTTCCAGGATTTCAAACGAGCATACAATAACCTGTCACTTATTCCCTGGAAGGCTACCAGAGACTTAGAGATTTCTTCAGACAGAGCAAGCCCGACTCCTCTGACAGCGTGGATCTCGTGCCCACTATAGTGAAGGCTGTATTTCGTATTATCACCGATGATGTCGACACCAGAGCCTGGGATTCGGACTTCGGTCAGGACAGCAATGCCAACATTATGGCAGGCAAGGTCAGCGGCTATGACGCTGCGGCGGGTTGGATCAGCAGCAGTTTGTACGTTCCAGGTGGCAACCAATGTGAGCTGCTTAGGATGGAGTAGGGGTCTGGGATGCCGGTTTTGGTAGTCGCGGAGACGCAGCAGACGGTTCACACGCCGCCTAGCAGAGCGCAGTTCCGAGGGTGAGAATCCTGAAAAGATGGTGAATCGGTGCCATTATTAGACTCTGAGTAAACCGGTAGTAGAGATTCAGTTAGCTCAATATCTGAGGGTGAGAATCCATCAAAATTGTCCATTGAGTCATCCAAATAACAGTTCGTAAAAGTTTCCATACAGCATGGATCTCGGGGAGAGAAAGGGAAGCGTCCCCGGCGGAGCCCCGGAACGCCAGGGGTCACCCAATATATGTACAGTCACTGCTTAGAACTGGATACACCTCCAGCCATACATCCCTCAGGCGCAGGAACCATGGGATTGGGATAGGTTAGGGGGGATCTGTTGGCATGGATTTGGGAGATACACGGCTAGCGTAGCGCGACGGCTGAGAGACGCCAGTTCTCAGCCCCAGGGATGCCCTTTTGCCCGGGGGAAGGGCCCAAGGTACCCCACACGGGACCCCAAACCACCCTCCAGTCGGCCGGCAGGCAATCCTATAACAAAAGCACAACATGTAGCTGATGTAGGGACCCACAACCATGGAGGGGGCTTGGGGGTGGGGAGGGTTTGGTCCTGTGGCGCCAATCTGCAATGCCACAGACTACCAGGGTTAGTTGGAGCTGGCAAGGCCCCGGAACTACCTCCCCCAACCCCAATGATGGCTGAAGATAAAAACAAAAAGGGGAAGGATCCACTGGCGCACATACGAAATTTTTCAGGGGGGCGGACCTTAAAAAATTTGGAGGGTCTAGGAGGGCTGGGGGCGAAGTTCCCCTGAAGTTGAAGAATTTTTGAAAAAAAGGTTTAAAATGCAAAAATAAGCGTAAATTAAGCAAAAGTCTAAAAGATTTCGCGCCGACGGCGCGAAAATTTTTGAAAATGTTAAAGTTGCTATTGAAAGGTTTAAAACCATAGTTTTTTGTTGTGGTGTATATACACCCGAACCCCCAGCGATTTTTGGACCTAAAAAGTTAGCCAAATTTGGCCGAAAAATGGTCATTTTTTGAAAAATTATTCTAAAAGCTTTACTTAAAATCGCTCTAAACGGTTCAAAAACGCCTAAAACGTTAAAAACAGGCCTTATGAAGAAAAAAGTGCTCTAAATTACCAAAAATGTTGCATTTTTTGGCCATTTTTTTGAAATTTGTGAGGTCCGAATTCTGGGGGGGGAGTTACCGTAAGCTATAAAGCTGTATGTACCAAAGAGAACATATTGTACAATGTATGTACGCCAAACCTTCTGAAGAAATTCAAGCGGGAAAAAACCCATTTTAACATGCGGGGAAAAACCCACCTCCAGTGTGGGCTTTCCGGTATGAGCTATATAGGATTTTAATAGCCTATCTTGAAGACCGTCCAAAATAACCCTAGGGGGTGTATGATTGTTGCTCCCGCTGGTTCCCTGCAAATTTTTTGGGACTTTGAAATTTTCGAAAATTTTGGTCCGTCCAAGTGCCGAAATTTGGCAAACTTTGGCTGGCCACCCTGAACTACTGGAAAGATCTAGACCAAAGCGGATTGAATGTATGTGTAGGGCATCTGTTGGGCTTCATGATGATATATGCCACACTGCTCTAACCCCTCCGGTGCGACCTGGGGGCGACCTAGAGTTGGCGGGGGAAAACCCCATCGGCGGGAAAAAACCCCACTCTTCAAAATTGAATTTTTTCTAACCGTTAGCAGGAAAGGTCAAACTAATACATACATATGTTTAATAGAGCCTATAGATTAAACTGGTATAGGTTTTACCTGGGTTCGTACTGTTGTGGGTGCTCCAGGTTGTCGAAATCGGACAGCAGGGTATTTTTACAGGGGCGGGGGCGGGGGGGCCCCCGAAATTGATCTCCCCCCAGAAATTGATCTCCCCCCCCGAAATTGATCTCCCCCCCGAAATTGATCTCCCCCCCCCCGAAATCGCCCCTCCCGGGATTTTTGCTCCCCCCCGGGACTTTTTGGAGGCCCATATTTTTGCCAAAAATAGGCAAATTTTCAAACATTTTCCAGCTTCGCCGGAGATTTTTTCCTAAAAAATAGCCATTTTTAGCTTAAATCCCGGCATTTTTGAGAACTTTTTGCGTTTCACCATGTAAAATACGCCCAAAAATACCATTTTTTGGCTCATTTTTGCAAAAAAAATCTCCCCCCCCGAAAATTTCTTCCCCCCCCCCAAGACCCCCCCCCCCGAAAAAAAATCCCTAAAAATACCCTGGGACATGGCGCCATTTCAAGCCAAAAATGCTTATTTTTGCAGTAAAATGGGTCTAGTTTGGCGCTGAATACAAGAAAAACGCGTTTTCTACACTATAGGATGCTTAAACTGGCGAATATAAACAATAAAAAATTTCCAAAATTTGCCTACATATATATATATATATATGTTTATATATTATATATATATACGTACGTATATATGTGTTAAACATACAAATTTTTCAAAATTCAAGTTTTTTCTGAAAATTTTCAAACATGTTGGTATTTTTCGATGTATATAGACCTACTAAAAACAACCCGCTTTTTCGAATGGCACCGTCAAAATTGTTCCGGCACGCTTCCAGTAAAAAATCCGGGTGGGTTTTTCCCCGCCGATGGGTTTTTTCCAGCATTGGGTTTTTCCCGACACGAAAACTTTGATTTCTCCATAGCGGCAGGGTCTAGAGAGACAAACTATACCTCATTCGAAAGCTTAGGGCTAACCCTAATTAAATATAGTATCAACTATCAAGGCGTGCTAGCCCAAACCAGTCGAAAGTTCTGGTCCAAGAAAGAAAAATTTGGTTTTTCCCGCTTGACTATACAAAAGTTGTGCTCACGTAAACGTAGTCTTTGGACTAAATTTTAAATAACTGGGAATATAGAATTTAGAGAAAGTTGGAAAAGAGTGTGTCTTCTAAGCAAAAGGTGTACTGAAATGATCTCTCGTTTTAAAAAAGGCTTTGACTAGTTCAAATCCCAAAGACTTTTGGAAATTTGTGAATCGAAAGTTGGGTGATCAACAGCATTCACCTGTTTTAAAGAGGGGTGATGCTCTAATTACTGAGGAAAAAGATACCGCTGAAGGATTCAATGAAGCTTTTTGTAGTGTATTTATTATTGATGACGGAAGAACTATTCTAACTAATTATACTCCGATTGATACTCTAGATACAACAGTGCTTACGGAGGAAGAAAATACTTAGTTATGAAAATATTCCCTCAAAACTTAGCTGTGGACCCGATCAAATACCCTCAAAATTCATTAGAAATTTGTCGTATGAACTTGCACCATTTTTTCTGGTTTTGTATAACAATTCTCTAGACAGTGGATGTATATATACCTCTTGAGTGGAAAGCAGCTAATGTAGTACCAATATATATTTAAAAATAAAGGTTCTAAAGCAGAAGCTTTAAATTATAGACCCATTAGTGTTAATTCTACGCAACTACTTCAATGTCTTGTTGATTGGGGTAAAGTTCTGGATAGTAAAGGTTGTAAAGTTATAGCATATATATCTTGATATTAAAAAGGCGTTGGATACTGTTTCTCATGTTAAACTTTTGGAAAAACTTGAAGCTTTTGTGGAGTTAGAGGAAAATTATTAAAATGGTTTCAAAACTATTTGAAGGACAGAAAACAAAGAGTAAGGGTTGGCATATATATATATATATATATATATATATATATATATATATATATATATATATATATATATATAATTGTTTTTCTTCTTGGAAAACCGTTACAATTGGAGTACCACAGGGTAGTGTTTTAGGGCTTATTTTCTTTTTGATTTACATTAATGATCTTGTCAGGGGTATTAAGCACAATGCAGTTAAACTTTTTGTCGATGATGCCAAATTGTATATAACAGTTAATATTTTCGCAGATATTCAGACGTTTCAGGAAGACATGGATTATGTTGTAGAGTGGGGAGGCCTTGCTCAATTACAATTCTCATTTCCTAAATGTTTATCTGTTTTGGGCACACCTCCAGCGCCTATCAACATAACCATGAATGGAAATACGATTGTTGCGGCGACCCAAATTAAAGATTTAGGAGTTTGGCTCAATTCTGACTTAAAGTTTAATGATCACTGAGAAAAGATTATGTATAGGAAAAGCTAGAAAAGTAGTGTCTGCTTTATTTAGAAATTTTAAATGTAAAAGATACTAAATTTTTAGTTCAGATGTCTGGGTTTATTTTAGGCAAAAATAAGTGAAGGGAAGAATGGGTGGGGGACGCCCCCCCCACTAGTGGGAGGGGAGGTCGAAAAGTGGGGGGAATAAAATGGGCCAAAAATGCTAAAAATGCTGTATAAATAGCCTGTTTTCCACATACACTACTATAACTATGCTTAAAAGTGCTCAAAAATCAAGTTTTAGCACCAAAAAAGGCGATTTTTACTTACTTGGTACTTGATACTTGGGCCTTCGTCATCGCAGGATCTGCAACATGAAGGGCTCCGCTTCCAATCCAGCATTTTCTATGACCCTTCTCCATTGATCCCTTTTGCTTGCCAAGTCCTGGATCACGTCTTCCCAGGGGTACCTAGCATGTCTGTAAGGGGTAAGGACACCAGCCAGATCCTGCTCCACCATCTTTCGCCATGACATTGCCGGCCGGCCAGGTGGTTTCCTCCAACCCATTGGGACCGGGGAAAACAGGGTTTTCCGAGTCAGTCTAGATGGGGCCATTCGGGATGTATATATGACCTAGCCACCGTAGTCGTGAGGATCGGATTCTGGAGTCGATTGGGATTCTATTAAGGCAGCGAGCGTATAAGTCACAGTTTCTTATTCTGTCACGTAGTCTAACGCCCAAAACAGATCGTAGACAGGACCTCTCGAATACACTCAATCTCGATATATCCTGTTGTTTCACCGCCCAGGTCTCACTGGCGTATAGTAGAATCGACATTACCATAGAATCCAGGACGCGAAGTTTCGTTCTGCTCGATATCGCTCTCCGAGACCAAAGGCACTTATATAGCTGTCGAAATACAGCCCTAGCCTTGCTGATTCTAGCATTGATCTCCAGTGATAAATCATAGTCATCTGGCTTTTTCCTAGGCAAAAAATTTCTGGGGGGGGAAGTCTGGGGGGCGGTCCCCCCCCAGGCCTGGGGGGGCACGGATTTCTGGGGGGGAAATTTTTTTCGAAAAAAGCTTAAAAATAGCTATTTTTTGCTACTCAGCTAAAATATTAACTATTTTTAACCTAAATTTAAGCTTAAAATAGCTAAAAAATGCTTAAAATTGTCTAAAAATCCGGCGAAGCCGGAAAAAATTTTCAAAATTCACCCTCAAAACCCTATTGTTCCGGGCACTTAAAAGTTCTGGGGGGGGAAGGCCCGAATCCTGGGGGGCGGCGATTCTGGAGGGGCGACCCAAGTCTGGGGGGGACGAAATTCTGTGGGGGCCGCCCCCACCCCCCCCCCCCCCTGTAGGAAAAAGCCAGGTCATTGGTGAAAATACTGCCAAGGTAAGGGAAGGCCCTAACCTTCTCGACTGCAACACCGTCTATGATGATCTGACTAGGACCAGTGGCTTCATTACCCGGCGGGATGATCTTACACTTATTAGCATTGAGGCGAAGACCAACTAGACGGCCCCAACCATTGACAGAATGAGTCAACTGAGTAAGGGCTTCCTCACTCTCCGCCAGTGGGGCGACGTCGTCTGCATATTCCAAGTCAGCGACGCGCAAACCTTCAGCAATATTTACCCCATCTTCGTTGGATATTGCATGCTGCATGACCCAGTCCACCGCACGGAGGAAAAGGATTGGAGAGAGAATGTCGCCCTATCTGACGCCCGTGGAAACCTTGAAGCCGGGAGACAGTTCACCATTCAGTCTAACCTGACTGGAGGACGACCGATACGTATCCTTTATGATGTCAATCAGGTCATCAGGTATACCGGCTAAGCCCAAAAGTTTCCAGGGACTGTCATGATCCACACTGTCAAATGCAGCTTTAAAGTAAAATAAACCCAGGATGTATATATCTTGAATATGCTAGTCCTATTTGGAATCCGAAGTTGATAACTCTTATTGATAGAATTGAATCTGTTCAGAAACTGTAACTAGGAAAATTCCTGCAGTTAGTAATTTAACTTATAAAGAGCGTTTGAAATTTCTTGAACTACATTCCCTTGAACTTAGAAGACTGAGGCTTGATTTGAAACTTACCCATCAGATTGTACACCAATCAATAGATTTACCGTTTGATGAATTTTTTATATATGCAAATGGTACTGGTACAAGAAACTCACATGGACTAAAACTAGCTCAGTTCCTTTGTCCAGGGTATTTTTTCCGGGGGGGGAGGGCGGGCCCCCCCGGAATTTTGGTCTTCCCTCTTAATGAGGTCTACATTTTCTCCAAAAATGGTCAAATTTTCAAAAATTTTCAAAAATAGGTAGTTTTGGCTTAAATCCTGGCATTTTTGAGAACTTTTTGCGTTTCTACGTGCAAAATACGCCAAAAAATAGCAATTTTTGGCTCATTTTTACCAAAAAATCTTCCCCGCCCCCGGAAATTTCTCCCCCCCCCCGGGCCCGGGCTCCCCCCCGAGAAGCCCCCCCCCGAAAAAATCCCTAAAAAATACCCTGTTTGTCGGACACTAAAGTTCGTCACTTTCTTTTCGAATAGGGTTGTTTCAATCTGGAATGAACTTCCAGAAGAGGTGCAAACTGTTGATTGCAGTGAGAAGTTTATTGAGAAAATTGATACTACGGATTTAAATAAATTTCTCAAAGGAAATTCACACAAATCGTGATTAAATTGATTTTTATTTGGGTGCACAGAAGGGACAAAATGTCCTTATTGCACCCGATTTCGTTTCCTTGCTTCAGCTCAACGGTATGCTTCTACTTGCTGTACTTGTGTGGAGGATATGCTGTGGGGGTCACCCTATTCCTATGAACGTGGCTCGAGCCACTTGGGCGTGGGGCAGCCTATCCCAGCATATGCTCCACGGCGGTTCCGCATGACAAATATAATAAAAAAATTGCGGGGGCTTTGCATGTGCGTACGTACCGACTACCTAATTTGTTGTGTTAATTTTTAGAAATTAGTACAGCTTTATTTTACTATTCTGCTGTTATATAATACAAAAAAAGATCCATTATAGCTAAAATTTTATGATTTAACTGCGACGTCATCTATATATTTCTCAGTTAACAATAAGCTCACTAAGGTATGGTACTGTACGTACTGCGGAGTTCTGCGAAGCACTATTTGTGTGGTAGCTGACCGCGTGGTGGATAAACTGCTTCTTCTCCTGCGTGTGAAAGGAGCAGTTTGGGTTTGATTAAAAACAATTTTTGACGTCAGAACCTGAGGACTTTATACCAACTAAGAACTAAGGACCAAGCAAAGAACTAAGGCTGTGTGTGTTTTATGCACGCAAATTATATATAATTCCTCCATTCCCACACCCTGGTTACGTACGCTCCTGCCAGGGGAAACATGTGGGCGTGAAGATCTCCTTTTGATCGGGTCCATGGAACCTTTGATTTGTGATATATGTATATACGTATATATATATAATATATACGTATATAGAGGGTATTTTTAGGGTTTTTTCGGGAGGGGCCTCCCCCCGGAGGGCCCGGGTGAGGGAGGGGAATTTTCCGGGGGGGGGAGGGGGAGATTTTTTGCAAAAATGAGCTAAAATTAGTATTTTTGGCGCATTTTATACGTAGAAAGGCGAAAAGTTCTCAAAAATGTCACGATTTAAGCTGAAAATAGTCATTTTTACGAAACAGTCTCCGGCGAAGCCTGAAAATTATTGAAAGTTTGCGCATTTTTGACAAAACTGGGGATCCACAATTTCGGTGAAGAATTCTCCCATTCCCACACCCTGGTTACGTACGCTCCTGCCAGGGGAAACATGTGGGCGTGAAGATCCCCTTTTGATCGGGTCCATGGAACTTTTGATTTGTGACCTATTGGTTTGCTTACTTTGTTTTATTTCAGTTCACGGATTAATCATTTTGGTCTATATAAAATCGAAGGTGAAAGAAATGGTAAAGTCAAGTAGTGGTCAAAATGCAAATAAACCAACTCCTGCTTTATCCGTTAACGGATTCGTGGAGGAAGCTGGTATGCTTGTGTTTTTATTGCTGGCTTACTGATAGGTTAAAGTTGAGGGGTGGCTCGACAGAATCTGCTCCTTCGCAATAACGGGTTCCCATCCGAAATGTTGGCAAGTTTTTGGAAAATGTTGTGCAAATTTTGGCCGTTTTAGCGTTAAAAATTGGCAGAAACTCTTAAAAATAGCTAAAATTTTGGTACTGATGTGTCAAGCTAAAATAATGAAACCATGTTGAAAGCCGAAAATTTGTCTGCAGAATTAATTAAAATCAGTAAAACTTACAATTTTTGGTCGATTACGCTTCCTCGTGTTCCCTGAGGCGCATGACTAACGCTCTAAACAGATTCTGCCTTTGGGGCATTACGTTTACTGTGACAGGGCTGGGCGAGACAACAGAGACTGGACAAGTGTCGGCTTTTTGACGAGACAGACCGAGACCCGCAATGCAGGCTTAAACTTTAGTTTTTTTACAGTTTTTAGGTTTGGTTTAGGGTATTAGGGACTTCGACATATATATCATAGGGGTCGCGGCAGCGACCCCTATAATATGTGTGAAAAGTGGCTGGAGACAGTGTAAAATAAGCTGCGCAGAAGCTGCGCAAAATCCTGCGCAGATCCTGCGCAGATTTCATGCGCAAATTGTAGAGCACATCGAGTTTAGTATGTCTGTGAAGTTTCAGCCCCGTATCATTTACCGTTAAAAAGTTGTGCCCCGGACCGGTTATGGCGGCGATGTTTTTTTTCCGGTTTCTCCTATTTGATGGTTGTATTGTACATAATGTTCGCCGCTTTCACGTGATCTGCAGCGGTGGGCCAACCTAAAGGGCTATGGGGTCTGGTAGTACCCTCTAAAGAATTTAAGAATCACAACTTTTTTGCGCCGCAGTGGCGCCGCAAAGTCGGCTCATAGCGAAAAGTGACCATTTTTGTGGTCGTCGCTCAGGTCGAACGTTGCGAGCTGGAGCTGATTTCTTTTTATATTCAGAAATTACATATATTGAACTAACTAACGGTACAGGTTGCGTTACTATATCACTTCCCTAGCGACCACAGTGGCCCGTCAAAGATGGCGAAAATTTGAAAAATGAAAAATCGAAATTTCTCGCTATCTATTTAACTTTGAAAGCTCAAATCTTCTATACAATGGTTTTCTGGCACGGAGAATCGATTCCCGCAGTCAGTTTTACCGTCAGACCCACCCATCTTGCTGGGCTGGTTCCACTTTGCAGTCGGGAGGGTCAAGTCGGAAACCGCTTCCTGGAGGTCCATAGTAGGCTTTACCTAGCCTCTCAAAACTTTGTCTATAGGGGTTGTCTGGTGCGCCCAGCTCATTCCCGGCATCCGTTTTGCCGTAGGACTCATCCATCTTGCTGTGCTGGTTCCACTTTGTCGTCTGGAGGGTCATGTCGGCAACCGCTTCCTGGAGGTCCATACTACGCTCTACTTGGCGTCTCAAAACTTTGTCCATAGGGGTTTTCTGGTGCGCCCAGCTCATTCCCGGTATCCGTTTTGCCGTCCGACGCACCTATTTTGCTGGGCTGGTTCCACTTTGCCGTCGCGAGGGTCAAGTCGGAAACCGCTTCCTGGAGGTCCATAGTAGGCTTTACCTGGCCTCTCAAAACTTTGTCCATAGGGGTTTTCTGGTGCGCCCAGCTCATTCCCGGTATCCGTTTTGCCGTCCGACGTACCTATTTTGCTGTGCTAGTTCCACTTTGCCGTCGGGAGGGTCAGTCGGGTGGAGGGGTCAAGTGGTCGAAATAAAAATTTTTCAAAAGTGGTCAAATTTGGTATCAAACGAAAGCTCTAAGTGAGCTGAGCAACTTTTGTCATAGAACTGCATGCTGAAAGTGGCTGTCGAGTGCTGTGGTGGGGTGGGGTGGGGACTTAGGCGATTTTCGGTCAAAAATGAAATTTTTCAAAAGTGGTCAAATTTGGTACCAAAGGAAAGCCCTAAGCGGGCTGAGCAACTTTTGTCATAGAACCGCATGCTCAAAGTTGCTGTAGAGTGCTGTGGTGGGGTGGGGTGTGGACTTAGGCGATTTTCGGTCAAAAATGAAATTTTTCAAAAGTGGTCAAATTTGGTACCAAATGAAAGCCCTAAGCGAGCTGAGCGACTTTTGTCATAGAACTGCATGCTCAAAGTGGCTGTGGAGTGCTGTGGTGGGGTGGGGTGGGGACTTGGGTGATTTTCGGTCGAAAATGAAAGTTTTCAAAAGTGGTCAAATTTGGTACCAAATGAAAGCCCTAAGCGAGCTGAGCAGCTTTTGTCATAGAACTGCGTGCTCAAAATGGCTGTAGAGTGCTGGGGTGGGGACTTAGGCGATTTTATATATAGGTCAAAAATGGAATTTTTTGAAAAGTGGTCAAAGTTGTGTCAAATGAAAGTCCTAAGCGAACGGAACAACTTGTCATGGAGCCACCCACCCAAACTGGCTGTGTCAAATAACGTCACGTGCCTATGAAACTGTTGTCTTTACTTCTTTAACCGGAATTTAAAGGATATATAGACTGACACAGCCAACACACACATATTATCCTCTTTTGTGCGTGTGCGGAGCATTTTTGTTACTTGTATATATTTAATATATATATATACAAGTATATACAAGTATATATATATATATATATATATATATATATATATATATATATATATATATATATATATATATATTATAGGGGGGCGCGATAGCGCTCCCCCTATAATATGGGTGTAAAAGGCTCAGCGCGACCCTTAAAGACCCGTTCGAGCACCGTGCCAGCTAAATACTGAACCAAACTGGACAAATTTGGTATCGTTGGAATCAGCACGACGAGTACAACAAGTAGCAAAAAAGTTTTGGTCAAAATTTTCAACTTTGAAAATTTTCGCTTCCGGACAAGTTAGGTCCGTTTGTTTTTTTTTCCGTGTAAGTCACGCTTGGGGAAGCCGTTTTAGTCTAACTCACTAACTGAACGATGTGGGCATTTTCAGCCGGTGAAGTTTGGTTTTTCTGAGAGTAGTATTTGTGTTAATGTACCTTTTGGACAATTTTCCGCGGCACGGCCGGCCATCTGTGTGGCCGACCGAATGTGCCCAAAAAAGGCCAATTATGTGTCACGGCTACAGGGCTCAGGGAACAAGCTAGAGAGACGCGGCTTGTTGCATAAGAAACTTTGGGATAGGTAGCGTGTCATAACGAGGGCGATTTTCGATATCTGTCCGGGATCGTTCAGGCGGCCGGCCCAAAGTTGGTCCGGCCAAATAGCCATTTTCGGAAAATTTCTAAGTCCCAACTCTACAGGAAATAGTCAAAAATAGGCCTAAATATGCTGTTTTGGGCCATATAGTGGGACGCATATAAGGGTTATCGGGGTCGCTGAACACGATGAGCATAGTCGCAGCGCCGTGCGGTGCTGCTATCGTGCTGTACAGTTATGCAGCAACCATAGCACGCTGTCTGTAGACTTACTGTAAACGGCTAAACATATGAAACTTGGTGATAGTAGTGTCTGTAGTAAGGGGGAACTGTAGCTATGTTGGTTGGCGCACTCTCTAGCTTCCACCGTGCTGTATGTGCTGCCCCAAACACAGCACCGTCGATAACAAGTTATTCATTTGTCACTGGCATTTGAAATTCGGCATACAGATAGTTTAGGACATGACAAACTATTATAGATAGGTTTCGTATACTTATTACGATGTTACTACATGGTTGCGCTGCAGTAGAGTGCTGCAGAAGTACAGCACGGCCTATAACTAACTACAGATAACTTGCAATCGTCTGACATTCTGCAGACACGTGCAGAATAGCATTGGAAATAATGTCTTGTAAGTCTCCTTTCTTGGCAGTGACGTTTGCGTCTAGTTGCGCTGCAGTAGAGTGCTGCGGAAGTACAGCATATGGCTTATAACAAACTACAGATAACTTTCTGCAACTTTCTAAAATATTCTTATTTGTAGTAGATGAGGGTTTTTCTGCCAAAATCAAGAAAAATGGAGAAATTGGTACTTTTCAAGCTTCTTTGTTCTATGGCTTGGTTGACTGTTACGTAATTATTGGGAGAATTTTTAAAGTTTCTTTCATAAAGCTTTAACATTTTGCTTAAGGTTTACTGAGAACCTTAAAAATGAAATATGACAAGAATAAAAATGCTCCGATGGAGCATGAAAAATGCAATATGGGTGACACTGGGTTTTAAGCGGACAGAGGACTAGGTTTTAAAACGTTAATATGGGAGTGGCAGGTTGTAAATACCAGAAGGACTAGGTTAAAAGCGCACTAATATGGACCAGCTTCGCTGAACAACCCATATTCGCGGGTACGCATGTTCCACTCCGCATTTGACCATTATTGTCTTAAGTTCTAAATTCGTCAGCTTTCCAGGCGAGCTTGCTGATTTTGAAATATTATGCTTTATATACTTCAAGCGCTGTATACTGAACTGCCAGAGCGGGATTTGTGACACCAATTTTTACTGCATATGTGGTATTAAGTGTTGGATTATATGCATTAATTAAATTAATTAAATTAAGTTGGGTTGTAAGTTGTATTAATTATGTAATTATTAAGTATTACGAATACGACTGTTGCAGACGCAGAGCTATGCTCACAAATTGGTAAACTGTTACTGAAGAACTGCCACCAGCATCAGTCCGGACAGTTTCCGCGAATATGGGTTGTTCAGCGAAGCTGGTCCATATTAGTGCGCTTTTAACCTAGTCCTTCTGGTATTTACAACCTGCCACTCCCATATTAACGTTTTAAAACCTAGTCCTCTGTCCGCTTAAAACCCAGTGTCACCCATATTGCATTTTTCATGCTCCATCGGAGCATTTTTATTCTTGTATATACAAGAAACAAAAATGCTCCTCTGGAGCATGAAAAAAGTAATATGGGTGATGGTGAGGTTGCAAAATCAAGAGAGGACTAGTCTTTAAATTGCTTAATATGGGGGCAAGGTTCAAAACTTAAAGAGGACTAGGTTGTGAGCGAATTAATATGGGCACAGCTTCGCCGAACAACCCATATTCGCGGTTTATAAATGTATATCAGTATGCATATCCATCCACGCTACGTTTAGTTTATAGTTAGTCAAACTTTTTCTTCGAGAAACGTTTTATACTGACCAGTGCGTTTTATTCATTTATACGTAAAATTTATATTTCAAGAATAATCTTAGGACTCTGACCTTCTATTTCCTCCCTGCTTGAACCAATAGCTTTAGCCTCATGTCCTTAGACCTCTTCTCGTTGGTTGCCGCAGTTCAACCCGACCAAATCATGATAATTTACGCACATACGTACATCCTAGCTAGTCTAACAGAGTACGTATGTATATGCAAACAAGTATATTCAATGAGTACGTATTCAACTTCTTAAATTTCTTATTACTGACTGAAATTGATAGCTCTATATGCGACAAAAGCTAAGACGAAGCGTGAAATCCCGCGAATATGGGTTGTTCGGCGAAGCTGTGCCCATATTAATTCGCTCACAACATAGTCCTCTTTAATTTTTGAACCTAGCCCCCATATTAAGCAATTTAAAGACTAGTCCTCTCTTGATTTTGCTACCTCACCATCACCCATATCATAGGGGTCGCGGTAGCGACCCCTATAATATGAGTGAAAATGGTCGAACGACCGTGTAAAACAAGGCTGCGCAGAAGCTGCGCAGATTCCTGCGCAGATCCTGCGCAGATTATGTGCGCAAAAAATTGTACGTGTCGAGTTTAGTATATTTGCCAAGTTTCATCCCCGTACCACTTTCCGTTAAAAAGTTGCGCCAAAAATCGCTTACGAAAATTGTGTTTTTTCTTTTTTCCGGTTTCTCGCTTTTGATGTCTCATAAGGGGGTTTTGTAGCTTGAATAACTACAGATAGAAAAATTTTTGCCTATGAAACCCATATATATTCTTGTAGTACAAATCGAAAATAAGAAAATAAGCTAGTTTTTATGCCTCCCGGAGCCGGAAAATATTTTTGGCTGGGGGCCAAAGTCGGCCAAAACGCTAAAATGGCCAAAAAGTATGCTTCAAAGGCGCCTTAATAAGTCAGACTGGGCTATATATGGGACAATACTGACTATATGGTTAAACAGTACACATATCGGGGTCGTTCAAATGCTATATGATTTTCCGTCTCTGTGCGTGATTTTTCGGTACTGGCCGACCAAAGTTCGTGAATTTTGGGTCGAAATTTGAACTTAATTTTTTCGGTTATTTTGCTACATGGGTGGCTCAAACTTTGCATACAAAGGTTTTTTGGACGGAGAATCGATTCCCGCTAGCAGTTTTGCTGCCCGAGTAACCCAAGTTGCTGGTCTGGTTCCACTTGACCGTCTGAGGGGTCAAGTCGGTAACCGCTTCCCGGAGGTCCATAGTAGGCTTTACTTAGCCTCTCCAAACTTGGTCTATAGGAGTTTTCTGGTGCGCCCAGCTCATTCCCGGTGTCCGTTTTGCCGTCTGACCCACCCATCTTGCTGTGCTGGTTCCACTTTGCCGTCTGGAGGGTCCGGTCGGTACCGACTTCCGCGAACACAATATAGAACTGTACATAGCCTCTCAAAACATTGTCTGTAGGAGTTTCCTGGTGCGTCCAGCTCATTCCCGGCATCTCTTTTGCCGTCGGACCCACCCATCTTGCTGTGCTGGTTCCACTTTGCCATCTAGAGGGTCAGGTAGGTGGGAGGTCAAGTGGTCAAAAATGGAATTTTTCAAGAGTGGTCAAATTTGGTACCAAATGAAACCTAAGCACTTTTGTCTAGCTGCAAGGCGATTTCGGTCAAAAATGAGCAACTTTTGTCATAGAACTGCATGCTCAAAGTGGCTGTGGAGTGCTGTGGTGGGGTGGGGTGGGGACTTGGTGATTTTGGGTCAAAAATGAAATTTTTCAAAAGTGGTCAAATTTGGTATATATCAAATGAAATCCCTACGCGAGCTGAGCAACTTTTGTCATAGAACTGCATGCTCAAAGTGGCTGTGGAGTGCTGTGGTGGGGTGGGGTGGGGACTTGGTGATTTTGGGTCAAAACTAAAGTTTTCCAAAAGTGGTCAAATTTGGTATATGCAATATATATCAAATGAAAGCCCTAAGCGAGCTGAGCAACTTTTGTCGTAGAGCTGCGTACCCAAAGTGGCTGTAGAGTGTAAGCGGTACGAGCTGTGGTTGGCTTGCTTGCTACTGTTGAAAGATATCTATACATACCTTCAGGAGCATACATATATAAAATAATATAAAACAAGAACAAAAAGTGCTCCTTCGTCGCATGTAAAATACATATGAGTCTTCGTAGGCAGGTTGTACATAAGCAAAAACTAGCCTGTAAAATACATATGAGTTCCGTAGGGAGGTTGTATATTAAGGAAAACAAGTTGCAACCGCTTAACATATGAGCCTGTCCTACAACGAGGCTCATATTGGCGTCACAGTGCATTCCACATTAAAGCCTCATTAAAGAACCTCAGCTTCATCCACATTACGGAAAAAATGAATAGACGTTGTGGCCCAGAAGAAATGGACTGAAGTGAACTACGACTGCTCAACCTGAACTTTACATGCAACCTGATGTTTCCTGAAAAATACTATGGCACACCTAATACTTCGCGATACGCTGTGGTACACGGTACACCTAATGAATTCTCGAAACACTTTCACATTACACACACAGAATGCGTTCCCACTTGGCTCTGAGTCAGAGCGCCTCATGGCGTACCGTATTGAGCATATGCACACTATAATGACTGATCAACAAGCTATGTGAAGGACAATTTGTAATGAAAAGCTTTATGCAGTATGTATTTGTATAAAAGTAAAATATATATCTGCAAATTATTCGTATTATGACATACGCCAATATGAGCCTCGTTGTAGGACAGGCTCATATGTTAAGCGGTTGCAACTTGTTTTCCTTAATATACAACCTCCCTACGGAACTCATATGTATTTTACAGGCTAGTTTTTGCTTATGTACAACCTGCCTACGAAGACTCATATGTATTTTACATGCGACGAAGGAGCACTTTTTGTTCTTGTTTAAATGCACTGCTACGCATCTTTAGCTGCTATCGTTTTCTGAGAAACTGGTTTTTCCAGTGCGGCAGTTTATGACGTTTGCAGCCGTGTGATATGAGACCCTGCGGCAGATAAATTTTAAGTCGTTTAACGTTCGCAAAAACTGATAATAAATGCATAATTTGAGTGGGGCTGTTTGTCTGTGACACAAAACAGAAGAAAATCCACCCAGAATTTATTAGGGGGAACTTTAATGCTGTCATGTGAATTTGTTGTTTTGTGAGGACCTGAGGGAATGAGTAAACAGGCTGCTTAACTTCTGGCATGTTAGCCGTAGTACGTAGCCGTAGTAAAATAGTACGTACACGTGTTATGGGTATGTACTTTGTTTTTACTAAAACCATGCCTAGCTAAGCCGAGTTATACCTGTGCTAGTAGTCTGTGCTGATCTCAGCTTTCTGCGAATATTAGCCGCCAAAATTCACCCAGTGGCCTGAAGAAGCTTATAGGAAAATTTTCATAACCTTTCCAAAAAATTTACTGGAAATTATGAACGAACGTAATGGTCAATGATAGGAAAAGAGCCGGTGTTCGTCCGAGTCGTTTGCGCAATACTAACCATTAAACCACGGGCAATTAATTTCCTATCCATAGTAGATTTAAATGGGATTGATATTGGCTATAGTGCCGTGACGGCCGAATGGTTAGGGCGTTCGAGTAAGGATCTGACAGTACGAGGTTCGAATCCCCGCTGCGACAAGGCTTTCACAAATCCCCTTGAGCAATGGACTAAGCACATATCGGTTCGCCGTGCGGTGGGAAGGTAACAGGAGTCTTTGTTCTAAGTTTGATGAAGGGCTGGGCCCTCTTCCACAGATGTAGTTAACATTTGAGTTGTTACTCCTGGCTTCGGGCTGAGCATCCGGAGATAAGCACCGGCACCCTATAATCTTCTGTAGGATAGATCCGGCTGCGCAGTGGCGACGTGCAGTCCGATCTAGCCGAGTATCCTTTGGTTAGCGAACTGAATCTGTGATTCCCTCAATCCTGGGTCCCCGCGCCTAGAGGATGAATGGCTGGCGAGGTTAGTCCAGTTCTAAGCGGAGTGCGTATAGGGTAGCCATGGCGCTCCAGGGCTCCGCCTGGTGGTCCCTTATTTTTCCCTGAGGCTTTATGCTATATGGATACCTTAAACCTTTCTACTTCTACTAATTTCGATGGTTTTACCGAAGAAGATCAACTACTGACTAGACGACTGATCAACCTTATGGACACTGAAGAACCAAACGTGCTGTCAACCGACGGTGAACTGAGAATAGCTACCTGGAACGTGAACACCATCTCCTCTCTAGACCGCCAGAATCTGCTCGTGCGTGATCTGGAGACGCTCCGAGTCGACATTGCTTGCATAACGGAAGCAAGAATTCCAAACGTTGGTTCGATACAGCTGAGGGCTGACAGCGAAACCTACACAATTCATCACAGCGGGCATGACATCAACAGAACTGAAGGTGTAGCAATAGTGGTATCGAACAAGGCCAGCAAGGCGCTTCTTAGCGTGGAATCGATCAGCGAAAGGATAATGATTGCCCGATTCCGTGGACAATTTCAGAATGTATCTGTAGTCGCCTGCTATGCTCCAACCGAAGTAGCCGACTTCCAAGAGAAGAACAATTTCTACCTTTGTCTGAGTAGCGTGATCCAAGACTGTCCTAAATCTGATGTGATGCTTGTCCTCGGTGACTTCAACGCTGAGGTCGGCACTGACAGATCAGGATGGGAACGGACCATCGGATGCTTCGGAAGTGGAGTCATGAACGACAACGGACTGCGACTAGCCAGCTTCGCTGCTAATTACCAACTGAAACTCATGAACACGTTTTTCCAGCACAAGCCGTGCCATAGGCTTACATGGTATAGCAATGCTGGAAACTCAACCAAGATGATTGACTATATTCTTGTGCGCCAACGATGGTCATCCTCTGTCCAAAATGTGCGAGTCCACCGCGGAACCAGCCTGCCCAGCGATCATGAGCTGGTGCTGGCTCGAGTCAAGCTTCGTCTAAGAGCCTCACACCAACGCTTCAGTTGCCAGAAGAAACTGAATATCGACCGCCTTATGGATGTCGCCGTATCCAATCGATTCTCAGTCGAATTGACCAACAGGTTTAGTGCACTAGCTGGCTCAGACGATCCAGATGAAGCTTGGGAAGGGATAGAAGGTGCCCTGAAGGAAACAGCGGAGGAGGTTATTGGCTTCAGAGGCCCGAAACCCAGAACAACCCCTTTAAGCGAAACTACCATCTCGCTCTCAGAGCAAAAACGCACGGCCGCTAACCCGTATCGACGGAAGGAGCTAACGAAGCTAGTACGAGCCTCTCTGAAAGCCGATAAGGAACGCATGTGGAGAACGACAGCCGAGAACATGGAAAGGGCAGCGGCCACTGGTAACAGCAGAAAACTGTTCTCTTTGTTAAGAGATGCAACTGGTCGACGGCCAGCAGTCAGCGAAAGCATTCTGGACGATGCTGGCCAACCAATTCGATCCAAATCTGAACGAGTAAAACAGTGGGCGAGCTACTACTCTCAACTGCTGAACCGGCCTAACCCGGCGACAGCAGATGCAGAACTCGACATGTTAGCTCACACCGCCATGGAGTCAGATGATATCCCTACCCATCCACCATCGCATGAAGAAATCCTTAAAGCTATCAGAGCTCTGAAGCGAGGCAAAGCAGCAGGGCCTGATGGTTTGCCCGCCGAGATCTACAAGGTTGCTGCCCCCGTAATAGTCCCTAAACTGGCGGAGATATTTGAGTCTATCTGGCGCAATCAGCAAACGCCCAAAAGGTGGCAAGAGGCGATCCTCGTCCCCGTCTTTAAAAAGGGGAACAGGCGGCTCTGCAAAAGCTATCGTGGAATATCACTCCTCCCAGTTGCAGGAAAGATCCTATCAATTGTAATTCTTGAGAGGCTCAGCAACAAACTGGACTCTGAAACTAGAGAGAACCAGGCTGGCTTCCGCAAAGGCCGCGGCACCATTGACCAAATCTTCGCGTTGCGCCAGGTACTTGAACGTCGACACCGGTATAATCAACCAACAATCGCTGCCTTCCTGGACTTTTCTGCTGCCTTTGACAGCATAGATCGAGCCTCCCTGTGGAAACTGTTAGCAGTCTGTGGTATTCCATCTTTGTATATCAATCTGATCAAAAACATGTACAACAACTCTACTACAAGGGTTCGCGTTTATGGCGACGTAAGTGACCCATTTGCTGTCACGACTGGCGTTAGGCAGGGAGATGTGCTGTCTCCTTTGCTATTTTTACGCGCCGTTCACAGAGCCATGTCCAAAAAGTGTACAGCCTGAAGATGGTGTTGTGATCAGTGAAAATGACATATTGGCCGACTTGGAATATGCCGATGACATAGCAATTTTGGCGTCGAACGAACCTGCCATGCAGCAACTTATAGACCGAGTGATACAGCATAGCGATCCGGTTGGCCTTAAGCTAAATGCGGGCAAATGTAAGTACATTTCCTCCGCCGCGCACCAACAAGGACTCTCAATTGGTCATGACATTATTGATAAAGTGGATGCCTTCCAGTACCTCGGCTGCCAGATCTCTCCAAACGGTGAACCCACGGCAGAAATAGACTGTAGAGTTGGGAGAGCACTCAGTATTTTCAACACCTTGTATAACTGTCTGTGGCGCCGACGGGAAATATCCGTTCGTACCAAGCTCCGCGTTTTCGATAGCATGGTCATGTCTGTACTGCTTTACGGGCTGGAAACAACGCCCTTACGCAGCTGCGATATCAGAAAACTTGAAGTTTTCGAAAATGGATGCTTGCGTCGTATTCTTGGGCTAAGGCTGGCTGACCGTTTCACTAATCTTGAACTCAGAGCTCGTGCCGGGAATAGACCTCCACTGGAAGCACGTCTGAGGAAATATAGGCTGCGATGGCTTGGACATGTTGCCCGAATGGACCGGAGACGTCTCCCTTACCGGTGCTTCTTCTCGACCGCCCCTCCTACCTGGCGTGCCAGGCCAGGACGACAGCGGCAAACCTGGGAAAAGAATGTCCATGAAGATCTCAGAGGGCCAATGAGTCTGTATTCTCTTGGCCGATTCAACTGGATTGACACCATTACAACATTGGCAGCAGATCGAGCTCAGTGGAAAGAAATCACATCAGATGCAACAGCTAACCAAAGGCCACCGATGTCTTCGTGGCGAAGATGATGGTGATCAAGTACAAGTACAAGATAGAGTTCTTTCCAGGGGTCACTTTAGCTTACCTATATTGGCTATAATCTTGTTATAGTCGTCGTTGTTCGTTTACATACTGGAAACTACTGATGTATTGTTTTTAGATATCGAAAGAAGAATACCTTTCTCATAGATGAAAATGTTCACCCCCAGAATATTGCCGTCATGCGAACCAGAGCAAAGTGCGTAAATACCCGAATTCAAATACATACGTTTTCTGTTATTTTAATTTCTAGTTCTAGTTGTACTTGTGTAGTCTTTGAACATGAGTTTGTAACCGTGGAAGGTGATTAGGGAACTCCCCCGGAATTGTGGGCACTCTGGACTTTCCTCGGCAGTGTGTAAACTCATTTTTAGCTAAACGTTCCCACTTCCTGCAAGAATTTTTTATACTGTACTGTAATAATGAATAGTCTAATTTATGTGCCCTGCTTGGCAAATCAAGCTGAACAGCAATTGCCTATTTGACCAGTTTCTGCATCGTTTGCGTTCATGAAAAGCTGTTGTGCCTCCGCTCTTTTCTTAATTCCAAAAAAGATAGTAAAAAATCCTTTGAGGTTGTATCGTGGGGAGCTGGGTTTTCTCTAGACTAAAACAGTGGGGGGGAGACCAAAAGGTGGGTAAAATGGGCTAAAAATGCTTAAAAAAGATTGCTCATTTTCTATGCAACTGTTATAACTGGGCTAAAAAGTGTTCAATAGTCAAGTTTTAGTACCTAAGTTGACGATTTTAGACCAAAAATATTTCCGGCGACCCCGGGAAAATTTTGTAAGTTTGGCTTTTTCTGGGCACCCTATAGTGAGTGGGGGGCCCAACCCCCTCTTCACTAAGGAAAACCCAGGGGGACCTTGGAGTGTTTCCTGTAATATTACAAACATTTCCGGCCTCAGACTTCCCAACTTTTTACGTCTCCCCGAAATATTTTTCTGGCTACGCTAGTGTCTGAAAACAAATGTAAGAAATCAGTTGGTTACTAGAATCAGTGGTTATTTTAGTTCTATACTTTCGTAATGCGTTCTGTTTAGGTAACCAAATTGTTTTACTGAAACGGCACTAAAGTGAAAAGTAACCAAACCAGCTGCACTCTGTATGTGTAGCTATAAGTCTGGTACTTTTTTGGGCAAATTAAAACTATTGTTTGCTACGTATATGGTTTTATTATTCGTTTGTCCTTTTTCAGACCACTGGGTATTCTTATTGACGTTCTGCCTCATTCAAAGATGAACCTCAGTTCTGAGGATGTGGCTGGCGTCTTGGTTCAGTATCCAAACACCCATGGGCACCTGGAGGACTACACATCCCTGTTTCAGGATGCACACAACAATGGTGTACGTAGGCTAGTCATAGATTTATTTTTTGAAAGTTGCTATTTTTTATTGTAGTGACTTCCTGACTACTATGCTTGTTGTCCATAATATTTCTGTTTTTGATGGTTGCGATTCTGTTCGAAATTGTTGACGCCAGTGGTCAGTGATGCTCTAGAAACCATTGCATTCCTTTTTCATTTTTTGGAGGCGGTTCTCTTGTCTATTTCGATCGTTACCCTAAACCGGTTTTCGACAAAATTTTTTAAAGGTTTTTCTCCTACCTCTGGCTCACCCTTTCCAAAGAATTCAGTTGTTTTTCTGTTTTAGGTTGTTACTGTGTGTGCTGCTGATCTGATGGCCTGTGCTCTGTTCAAGCCTCCGGGTGAATTTGGTGCGGACATTGCCTGTGGCAGCACACAGAGGTTCGGTGTCCCTCTGAACTATGGAGGACCGCATGCAGGCTACTTTGCCGTCAGCACGGAAGCCTATCACGGCGCCCTTATACGTTTGATGCCTGGGCGTATGGTCGGGGTAACCAGGTGCGCACTAAAATTTATTTGATTTTTATAAATATTGATTGAAATTTAAATCTAAATTAACTGTAATTTTGTTTTGAAACTTGTTTGCCAATACTCTTGTACGGATCTCACAACTGTTTATACGTATGTGGAGAGAAAGTGTCCCTAACTTTCTACCTATTTACTGTACTCATTGCCTTTCCTTTGTTGTCTATAAAACTGCTCGTCCTTTTCGAAGTGCCAACTTACTCTTTGTGGTTGTTGTATCAGTTTTTTGATGGTAGAAAAACGACACTGTTTTCTTTCTCTGTTAACGGCTTATATACGTTTCCGATTTTTAGTCTTAAACTTTGACCAGTAATTTGGTCCAATTCCGTTTTAGAGTTAGACTGCTTCTGCCTCTTACTTACTTCTACATACTTATGTGCGTACTGTTTTTGGATAATTTTACGTTTTTTCCAGAGATGCTGCAGGGAAACAAGCTTATAGATTGGCTTTGCAGACTCGAGAGCAACATATTCGACGTGATAAGGCTACTTCGAATATCTGTACAGCTCAGGTACTTCCATATTGTATGTTTCCTTTACGTATTTACTATAGTGTGGTACCGGACTTTGTTTAGAGAATGTGACAAGCGTCACACTCTATGTTATCAGCTCGCGAGCCATGCTCTGCGCGTTAACAACCCACCTCTATTGCGCTGTTGCGTACCTAGTGGACCCCCCGCAAATCAGTATCTAGTACGCAATTACTTATGTTCACTCGTTTCTGCAATAAGCCTTCTATCGGGACTCCTCCGTAAATGTGACCTATCATTTGGCAATCTCGAATGATAGGTCACATTGGCCGGGAGGTCCCGATAGAAGGCTTATTGTAGAAACGAATGAACATACGCAATTGCGTACTAGATACTGATTTGTCCACTAGGGGGGTCCACTAGGTACGCAATAGCGGGGGGGGGGGTGGTCGGTTAGCGCGCAGAACATGGCTCTCGAGCTGATAACATAGATTGTTACGCTTGTCACACTCTTATGTATTATATACTCTTCGGCAGATTAGAATTCTGTAAAAATCCAGTCGTATTGCAGTGTTTGAATGAAAGTAATTCTTTGCTAGAAATATGTTTTTGCTTGTTTGTTTTCAAAATTTGAACTACCAACTATGTTCTTGCAAATGGTTTTTAAATTTAGGCACTGTTAGCCAATATGTCCGCGATGTACGCAGTCTATCATGGTCCACATGGTATCAGAAGAATAGCTAACAATATACACAATGTTACAAACATTTTAGCTAAAGGTTTGTTGGTAATACAGTGTAATCATAACATTGTGTTATCCTTTCTTCACAGTATTTGAGCTGGGGCCCCTTTATGGAGTTTGTTGGTTTTGTTAATTTTCTGAAAACATACAAAAATTCGTGCTTCTCGGTTTCTTCCTGCTGACCCCTGCATTCCACAGAAATTTTCTCAGAAAATATTAAAAGGCGTTTTAGCTTCTGTACTTGGTCAACTAACTCAACTGGTTACTTTTGTTTGATGACTGCTAGCTCTCAAATGGCAGTTAGGGATGTTTAGCTTAGCTTGTATGTTGAGCTGAAACCATAACCCAATGGTAGAGAATAGGTAGTTCTGAGTTCTGTTATTAACGTCTAAGCCTGGGTTAAGTCGCTAACCGTGCTTAAGTTCATGCGTAAGCCAGGCTTAGATGTTGATAACATTGGCCCCCATATCAACTTCACTAACATCCTGTTGTTTAGTTTGTTTTTATCGGGACCTTTTTGAATTCGTACAGTCTTTACTGTGTCTTGCTTTTAATTAATTTAGGTTTATCCGAGGCAGGTCATACTGTGAAACACCAGGGTTACTGGTTCGACACCCTTTGTGTGAAACCATCTGCCAGCTTTGATCTGAAAGCAGTCAAGACTGCCGCCAAACAGCAAAAAATTAATCTCAGATACAACCCTGATGGAACTGTTAGTTTTACTAGCTTTTTGGTTTTATGTTTTATGTTTTATTTAGTTTTATTTTTAGTTGTGGTTTATAAGTGGCTAACTTGGAATGATCTTGTTTCATGCTAGATTGGGGAAAGAGCAAGTTATCTTAGTGTCTACTAACGAATAGTAAAAGTGGTATTCGAATATTCGTCACTATTCGTGAGGTACTATTCGAATAATTCGCGAATTATTCGTGGTATTCGAAATTCGTGAATAATTCGAATTATTCGAATAATTCGCGAATTATTCGAATATTCGAATTTCAAAACAGACAATTCCTAAGTCTTAATTCACATTGGCACGCAGCTTCGAATACTGGAAGTTTATGAATATGCTCAAGAATTCTTCAGGGAGCGTATAACGTCAGCCAACAGCTTACAGTCACAGCATTTGTGCGAAAAATTGCCACATAAACTGGTTGGAATGGAACAGAATAAACAGAATACCGACAGGTCAAGACATTGGCTGCTGTAATCCTGCAACAATATGTGCTTTACAATACAACGTGCCAGTTAGAGTGCAATAAAATATTTATTTGCCAACTACAAAAACTGTTGTAGATGGGAAATCTCGATGATAGAAGTGCGTGTATAAAAATTTTGGGACAGAACGACTAAAGATCTTGACAAGTTTAGTAAACACAAAATATTCTATTTTTTGTGAGTTCAGTCTAATGTTAATGCACAAGCCAGTAAAAAGTCCGAAAATTCGCCTGAATATTGAATACTTGCTAGAAAGTAACGAAAAATTCGAATATTCGTTCGAATCATTCGAATATTCGTTCGAATAATTCGAATATTCGGTCATCGAATTATTCGTTAACTATTCGCGAATAGTTGACGACTATTCGAATATTCGTGGTATTCGCGAATATCGAATTATTCGCGAATTATTCGATATTCGTGCCCATGGTTAGTTTCTACTATTTTGTGTTTACGAAAGTGGACGTGGAATGTATACCTGGACAATTAATATCGTTTGTTTATTCTAATTTGTGATTTAAAGTGGTATTTTGCTTTAGGTTGGCATCTCTTTGGACGAAACCGTTGGCGAATCGGAGCTGGAGAAGCTGTTCAAAGTTTTTGGCTGTCCTGATAAAAGTGTTAGTTTTTGAAAACGGTTTTAGGCTCGCTTATTATAGGTAGTTGGCTTTCTATGAGAACAGTTTGCTGTCAGTGTAGTGTAGTATGGTATGGACCTTAGGGTAGTGTTTGAGGCCGGCCGGCCTAAACAGGCCGCCGGCCGACGACTTTCGCTCGCCGGCCAGCCGTCGGCTAACGGTCGGCAGACCGACCGGCCGGCCACCGGCCGTGATGCAAATCAACAGTCAGAAATTTACAATCTAGAGCAACTAAGCTTAAAATTAACTTCAAATCTGGTTTTTGTCTGGTTTGTGCAATCAGTGTACACGTACAACTACGTTTTTCTAATATAACACCCGAAAATTAATATCTTAGCAGTCATAATAGCTGCTCCGCAAACTGCTCCAGGCCGGTACCCGGCCGGCCGGCCACTGGCTTACGGGCTCACCGGTCGGCCGGCCGAAGGGTCCGGCCGGCGGCCGGTCGGTGAAACCTCGGACGGCCTCAAACACTACCTTAGGAGAATTAAAATTAATTCTTGAAAACCTATTTTTCATATCAGAATTGCAGCTACATGAACGAGCGTGGCTGCCAGCTGGTATTGGAGACCTTTCAGTGGGCAATATTTGTCCCTTTTATAATCTTACGAATAAGCTCATAAAGCTAAGATTTTGTCGGGTTCACTTACAATTTACAATTTTCTCGTTTTTAGATTTCTCTTTTGGAATTACCATCCAGAGCTTTGTCAGATTCACAATTTTCAAGACAATCTCAGTATTTGCAGCATACAGTGTTCAATAGGTATGTAGTATGCATTAATAGGAAAGGACTACTAATAAGGAATGTATATACTGTTATAATTTGTGCTTTCTTTATTTGGTTGTTACATTTTTTCCAATTTCTCATGGAGTATTCACGTGGACATTCATAATTGTTTTTACAATATCAATATCAGATGAGATTAAGTTAAGGATACATCTCATTCAGTCAGCTATACCGTAACACAATTCCCGAGTGCACCGCCATGCCCAAGACGTCATGACTGTCTGTAGTTATGGATTAAATTAACGTATACTTATCAATTATTGAGTATGACCGCAGCAATTAAGGATGCAGTAGCCCGATTGCACCATGTTTCCTTTTTTGTTGTTGCAATGTAATGGCTGGGACTAGGAGTAGTTGTTGTTGTTGCCCAGTTGCTGTTGTGGGCGGTACTATGGCAGACATTGATCGATGATGTCTTTTGCCAGCGTCCGCACTGACAGATCGTTGTTGACCAGAAATTGGACTGTCATCGTTGAAGGTTTTGTAACTTGGCGCCGGTTGATGGCTGTATCGTTTTGGTCGGCTTATATAGCTAAAATAGCAAGTTTCGATACACTTAGCACTACGTTACATAAACTACAGGCGAATATAGTCCCTTAAGATTATTTTCGAGACACTAGACTGGAAAGTGTTTTAAAATTGTATTAAAGCTAAATTTTACAGGAGACAGGAGTAGGTTGTTTGTATTACTTGCAAAAATATTGTTGCTACTGTGAGCGGTACACTGCTGTCTGTGTCGGGTGTGTGTTTCGTTACTCTAAGAGTTGGCTCCTATGTGTGATTACAGTAATAATTAAATTTTAATTACAGTAAAAATAGTAATTAGTTAAGGATGTCTAATAATTAGAACAATTATACAATTCGAACTTACTCTGTCTTATAGTCAGTAGCTCGCGTGCACGTAATATCGTAGCAGCTGCCGCGAATTCTTCGATCGTTTCGAAAGATGTGAGAACAGCAGCATCTGGTCACCAGCAAACAAACGAAAAAATAGGTCCACGTCAGAAGTATTGGCAGTAGCGGAATCAGATACTGCACTGCAATTCCTTTCTGTACTGGGGCAAAGTAACTGTACTGCGGTTCCGGTTTGGCTATGACAGTGTGTGAGAAGTTGTTGAGAAGCCAGGTCGCCGGAGTGTCTGGCTGTTCGGTGGCTGGCATAACTTGAAATCAAATTAACAGATTGTTATTGGAATTGTATAGATAAGTTGCTGGTGCGCTAGGGCAGTCTAAGGAGATTAAAAACTTACAAAACAATAACTGGAGCGTAAGCTAACATAAGCTTGGTTTTCTAAACTATTCCTGCTAACAGTAGGTTATTTTTTAGGGGGGACCCCGTAATTGACCTCCCCCGGGATTTTTTGGGGGCGCAAATTTTTGCCAAAAAGGAGCAAATTTTCAAAGATTTTCCGGCTTCGCCGGAAATTTTTTCGTAAAAATGGCTATTTTGAGCTAAATTGTGGCCTTTTTAAGAACTGTTTAGTTTTCCACGTGCAAAATACGCCAAAATTACCAGTTTTTGGCTCATTTTTACACCCCTCCTCACTGCAAATTCCCCTCTCCCCACGGGAAAAATCCCTATAAATACCCTAAAATCAAAATGGTTGGGTATGTTAACATTCAGTAATTTATTTTTAGCAGTACCATACTTGAACCCATTGAACGGCATCAGTTCGGTTTTATTTTTGAATGACTCACACAGATATCGAGATAATATTTGCGAAGTATATATATAGTTTGGCAAAGGTTATCTTATTAGATAGAAGTGATGATGTTTAGAAACGCTTCTACTGTGGGTACAATTCAGTTGGTAATAGTGTCAGCTTGAAGTTAATTTTCAGTTTTGTGTTTGAGGGAGGCACACCACCTTTGACTCATTATTGTCGTTATATACAATTAAGTAAAGTTTAGTTCACTGTCAAAGTAAGATATCAGATGCCCACACTCGGGTTTCAAGCCAAACATGGGCGCACCCAGGGGGGGATATGGGGGTTCCGACCCCCCCTTTTTGTCCGACCCCCCCCCCCTGGAATTTTCGAGGGAGAAGGCAAAAATTGAGCTATTTTCAGTGCATAAAACTAAAAATATGAAATTTTTTGCGCTTGCTACGAAAGTGGACGTGGAATATATGCCTGCTGGGTTTATTTTAGGCGAAAAAAGTGGGGGGCCCACCAGTGTTTTTTGCTCAAAAAAGTGCGCAATGACACACTTTTTTCTGAAATGAGCAAACAATTTTGGGCTTGTGCGCACGCGTGCGCACCTTTTCTAGCGACACGGAGAGAAAATTACTAAAATTTAGTTGCTCAAAGTGCTCCGAAAAATTGCTCCTGGCTCTCAATTTCACAAAAAATCTCCAATTTTTCCTGGGGGCTCCGCCCCCAGATCCCTGTTCATACTTGCCTGCTACTGGTTTATCGCTAAGTTGCGACCTAACTTTCAGTAAACATGCTAGCATTAATATACAAACACCTATGACCTAAAGGACGTGTGATTTTCTAGCTTGTATGTGCAACTCGCATTACATATTCAAGTTATGAAGTAACTGATTGCTAAATTTTAATTTTAGTTTGCAGTTTTTGGAGAAGTGTACAAAACTTTAACAGGAGGTTCCGTGACAGCTAGGTTTACGTATGTTATTATCCGTGTTTTCTCTACCCACCGACAGTTCAAAAAGCATTTAAAAATAGAGATGCTCTGGGCTGAGCCCTGAAAATTACTGAATCTGATGTCGGAACCTTCAATCATTTTCGGAAAACTGCGTAATTTTCGATGAAATTGCAAACTAGCGTATATTTTTGTTTTTATCAAGAGTACATAATACATAAGAGTGTGACAGCAGGCAAGCTCTCTGTTATCAGCTGTAGGTACATGCTATGTTCGCTAACGGCTGACCCCCCCACAAACGTGTATGTGCTCTTCAAAGAAATTCGCACGGCATCTTTACGTGTTAAAGTTCGAAGCAGACGCACATTGAACCAACTGAGTATATAGTTGTGTTTTCGAGCTTTAACACATAAAGATAGCGTGCGAATTTCTTTGAAGAGCACATACACATTTGTGAGGGGGGTCAGCCGTTAGCGAACATAGCATGTACCTACAGCTGATAACAGAGAGCTTGCCTGCTGTCACACTCTTATATATTATGTACTCTTGTTTTTATAAAAAGCAGTGAGGACTCTTAGCTTGCAAACAACTTAAAAATTGCGGAAAGGTTTCATCATTTCGCTAAATGTACAGAATAAAAATTTACTTTTATACCAATAAAACTTGATGCAAATATACTTTTATGTCAATAAAACTTGAAGATTATCATAAGTAGTCTAATGGTTGCTATATTTTAAAGTCTTTTGCTTCTGCGCCCCAGACCCGTCGTTGCAAATTTAGGTGAGTTTTTGCAAATTTTTCCGCCATTAAGTTCTGGCATCTTATAATCAACACGCTCTGAAAATTGTAGAAAGGTCATGCAATTATATACGTATATACTAAATACATGCAAAACAGGAATTTTATGCTAAGTTTTAGCATTTTTCCTGCTATGCGCACTTTTTTAGCAAATTGCGCAAAAAATTTTGGGGCAGTGCGCA
>JASAND010010362.1:0-17402 GCA_030248195.1 Trissonchulus latispiculum
GCCCAGCAATATATGCACGTCGGACGGCAAAACGGATACCGGGAATGAGCTGGGCGCACCAGAAAACCCCTATGGACAAAGTTTTGAGACGCCAAGTAGAGCCTAGTATGGACCTCCAGGAAGCGGTTTCCGACTTGACCCTCCTGACGGCAAAGTGGAACCAGTCCAGCAAGATGGGTGGGTCTGACGGTAAAACTGACTGCGAGAATCGATTCTCCGTGCCAGAAAACCATTGTATGGAAGATTTGAGCTTTCGAAGTTGAATAGATAGCGAGAAATTTCGATTTTTCATTTTTCGAATTTTCGCCATTTTTGACGGGCCACTGTGGTCGCTAGGGAAGTGATAGAGAAACGCAACCTAGACCGTTAGTTAGTTCAATATATGTAATTTCTGAATATAAAAAGAAATCAGCTCCAGCTCGTAATGCTCGACCTGAGCGACGACCACAAAAATGGTCACTTTTCGCTATGAGCCGACTTTGCGGCGCCACTGCGGCGCTGTGGCGCAGTTGCGGCGCAAAAAAAGTTGTGATTCTTAAATTCTTTAGAGGGTACTACTAGACCCCATAGCCCTTTAGGTTGGCCCACCGCTGCAGATCACGTGAAAGCGGCGAACATTATGTACAATACAACCATCAAATAGGAGAAACCGGAAAAAAACATCGCCGCCATAACCGGTCCGGGGCGCAACTTTTTAACGGTAAGTGATACGGGGCTGAAACTTCACAGACATACTAAACTCGATGTGCTCTACAATTTGCGCATGAAATCTGCGCAGGATCTGCGCAGGATTTTGCGCAGCTTCTGCGCAGCTTATTTTACACTGTCTCCAGCCACTTTTCACACATATTATAGGGGTCGCTGCCGCGACCCCTATGAAAAAAGAGTTGAATTTTACACAGGAAGTGTTAGAATCGCGCTACGACAATTTTTAGCACCTGTGAGGGGTGGGTTTATTTCCCCCATTTGGGTTTTTCCCCCCATTGGGTTTTTTCCCCCGCTACTTTTTGCATACCGGCCTAACGGTACAACCTAGAGAAGTGCAAATGGGCTTAAAAGAAAGTTCTAAGTACGCCAAGTACGATGGTATATAGAGTTCTCAGCTAGCCCTTATAACAAAAAAGTTCCAGCCAAAATCCGAAAAAGTGGGTTTTTCCCCCCATGGCTATACGTATATATACATGTACATTTCCATTTTATTTATTTAATGTTTTCAAAAGTTTGCATGACGGATTTTTTCCAATTTCAAAAAAATCTTCAACTTCTGGGGGGCTCTGTCCCCCGGACCCTCCCCCCGTGCGCTTCTTGTGTAAATTCTCCATGCTTTGCTTCACTCACGGGATATAGTTGTTTTCCATTTGGAAAGTGACCTAACCTTTCCATACACAATATTAATTTTCTTGTAAAAATATTTTGTTCCTGGAAAAAGCAAATTTTTACCCCCCCCCCGGAAAAATTTGGTTACCACCCCCCAGAAAAATTTTTCAGTGGGCCCCCCTTTTCAAAATCCTGGACCCGCCACTGCCCCCCCAGGTTTTCAGATTTTTGCTACCCCCCCCCCCCCAGATTTTTGGCCAAAAAGTGGCAAAATATGGGATAAAATCGAAATTTTAGGGGGGTCCCCCCACCCTCCGTCGGGAACCCCCCCCCCCCCCAAATTTTTTGCCCAGTCACACCTATGCCTCAAACCGGCTGACCCCACCCGCCCTAATTTCGGCTACCCCCTCCCCCAACTTTTTGTCAACGCACACCTATGCCCCCGGCCCTTTTTGGAGCCAAAAATTTATGCAAATTTTGTCCAAAAATGGCCTTTTTGAAAATTTTGCCAAATTTTCACTTTTTTGAATTTTGAAATTTTGAATTTCAAATTGTTTTAAAAACGCGTATAAACGCCTAATATATATTTACTATCAACACAAGCCTTGTTTTCACGGAAAAAGGAATAAAATACAGAAAAGTTTGCATTTTTAGACATTTTGCATTTTGGATTTTCTGAGGTCCCAATTTTGAGGGGTACTCCGCCCATCACATTTCGGTTCACGGGTCAACTACCAAATTTCCAGAGCTTACCCCTCCCACAACCAAAATTTAAGGTGGAACTATGGGCATAGGTGTAACGGAGATTTGGGGTGGGGGGCTCCCACCCCCCAACATTTTCTGGGGGGGGGGCCCCTCTGGAGACCCTCCCCCCCCCCAACCCTCCCCCAAAAAATTTTTCAATTTTTATGTCAAAAATCGCATTTTCAGATGTTTGTAATACTAACAAACATCGAATCATGAAGTAATTTTAACATTAGACAGTGGTAAACTCAAAAACTTGATTGTCCAGGTGTTTCTAAGTTCAAAAGAAGGCTAATATTCAGCCCAAGGTCCATAAAACTATTAAAAAACGTATATTTCCCGCAATAACGAGTACTTTAAGCCAAAAATTTGGACTTTTTGAAAATTTTTGCAAAATTTACCCTAAAAATACCCTATTTTTGGCCATTTTTCGCGCCTTCGGCGCGACTACCCCCCCGGGGGGGACGTCCCCCCCCAAAAATTTCTGGGAGGGGGGTTGAAAAAATGCTTGGGGGGCTACCCCCCCCCACCTTACACCTGTTATGGGTAACGCGTAACCGTTTTCAAATTTTTGGGGGGGTTACGGCATAGGTGTAACGGTGACTTGGGGTGGGGGGGCCCCTCCCCAGAAACTTTGGGAGGGGGGCCCCCTCCCTCGAAATTTTGGGGGGCCCCTTTTTAGACCCCCCCCACGACCCTCCCAAACCTCCCCCAAAAAATTTTACTAATTTTATGCCAAAAATTGCATTTTCAGACACTGCCTATGCGGAAAATCGTAAAAGCATTAAGTAATTACAAGTCCATAAAACCGTTATAAATGTGTATATATAGTCAGGCGGGGAAAAAACCCACTTTTCAGATTTTTGGCCAGAACTTTTTAATGGTTTGACATATCGAAATGCTGATTATACAGGAAGCTAGGCCTAGTCGTAAGCTTTCTTATGAGCTATAGAACACCTCTCTAGGGTGTGCCGTTAGCGAGAAAAATTGTCCCAAACTGGCGGGAAAAAACCCAATGCGGGAAAAAACCCATATGCGGGGAAAAAACCCACCCCAAAAAATTTTTAGCAAGCTGCCAGGAGCATTTCTAACCATTCCAAATGAAAGAGCAGGTTGTTTTTAGTACAACTGCATCCAAATATATTAGTTTTTGTACTAAAATTGAGGTCATATGGTCATTTGAAAATGTTGTATCTTTAACACATAAACATAGGCAAATTTTGGAAATTTTTTAAAATTGTTTATTTTCGGCAGCTTAAGCATCCTATCGTGTAGAAAACGTGTTTTTCTTGTATTTAGAGCCAAACTAGACCCATTTTAAGACAAAAATAAGCATTTTTTGTCAAAATTGAAATTTTGGCTTGAAATGGCACCGTGTCCGATTTAGACCCCCTGGACCACTCATAACAGTACGAACCCAGGTAAAACCTATACCAATTTAATCTATAGGCTCTATTAAACAAATGTATGAATTGGTTTGACCTATCCGGTCAGAGCAGTGTTACATATATCATCATGAAGCGCAACAGATGCCGTACAGGTACATATAATCCGCTTTGGTCTAAGTCTTTCCAGTAGTTCAGGGTGGCCCGGCAAAGTTTGCCAAATTTCGGCACTTTGTCGGACCAAATTTCCAAAAATTTCAAAGCCCCTAAAAATTTTCAGGGAAGCAGTGGGAGCTACCATAATACACCTTCCAGGGTTATTTTGGATGCTCTTCAAGATAGGCTATTAAAAACCTAGATAGCTCATACCGCTAAGCCCACACTGGGGGTGGGTTTTTTCCCGCATTGGCGAGTGTGTTTTTTCCCGCCTGACTATATTTCTCGCGATAATAAACACCTTAAGGCAAAAAATTTACCCTAACAATGCCCAAATTTTGGCCAATTTTCATGTGGGGGGGGGGTTGGCCCCCAAAATTTCTGGGGGTTTGGAAAAATGGCTGGGGGGGGGGGTTACCCATAGGTGTACCACCTGTTTGGGTTGGGGGGGGGGGTAGTAGAAGGTCCAAATTTGGCTCGGGGGACCCCCACAGTGGCGGATCCAGGGGGGGGGGCCCGGGGCCCCCCTTTGCGATTTGGGCCCCCTCCTTTGACATTCCGGGCCCCCCCTAGAAATTTTTTTCAGCTGTTTATAATGCATATTTCGAGTGAATATTAAGCATAATTTTAATAATTTTAACATATTTTTAAAAAATTTCTGCCTGCGGCACAGTTATATATAGTTCTGTGCTGCCTTATTACGTACTTAGTTCTGTGACAGAACTTCTGTCTCTTAAAGTGTCTTTTATTTTGTTTCCTTTCCTGTTTTGTAAGTATATATATAATTGTACCCAACGCCTTCAGTTTATTTTATGACTATATACCGGCTTATATATATATTATATACGTATTAGGCATAGGTGTACCTGGGGGGGGAACCCCTCCCCCCAAATGGAAAAGTGCCGACCCCACCCTCGAAATTTTGGAGGCAGACCCCACCCCCAAATGGGCAAATCCCAGACCCCACCCACCCAAATTTGCCAGACCCCACCCTCAAAATTTTGAAAATTTTGCCAAAAATTAGTAAAAATTCAAAATTTTTTGGAAAAATTAGAAATTTTTGCAAAAAATCCAAGTTTTTTCGAATAAATGAGCAAGAATGAAGAAATATTTTTGATTTTTAGTTGGAAATAACGCTTTTTTAACAAATTTGCTAATTTTTTCTAAATTTTTGACAAAAAAATTTTTTTATCCCCCCCCCCCCCAAATTCGATTTTTCCGGACCCCACCCCACCTCGAAATGGCTGACCCCACCCACCCTAATTTCGGCTACCCCCTCCCCCAACGTTTTCTCAAGGTACATCGACTACATCTCACGGCAGAGAAAAGCTAGAAACTTACTTTAAAAGCAAAATTGTGAAGCTCAATGAGATCTTTCGAATGAATATAGTCATAAGTGTGTAGCCGCTGCCAAACGTTCAGAAATTGGGAAAAGCCACTCTGACCGGAAATTATGGTATTAGGGATCGACCGGAATTCCGGTTCCGGTTCCGGTTCCGGTTTTTTGGAGTTCCGGTCGATCCCTATTATTACGTATATATATATATGTATATATACGGGGCATTTACAAATTTTATTTTGCTTTCATAACGTATATATAAATGGGCAATGTAAGATTGATAATTCGCAGCTTCTGAAAGTAATCTAGAATATATATATAAATCGTGGAAGTGAAAAATTCTGAAAAGCATCCAGTTCCCGTTTTGGTTTTCCAATAATCGATTATACAACTTAATAGCTCATCTCATCTTAACTAATCTTTTTAAACATTTGAATTGCTGAATTTTCCACGATTTCAAAAAATTCTTCAACTTCTGGGGGGCTCCGCCCCCCCCACACCCCCCGTTTCGCACATTATCTTTGTAGCCCGTGTATATAACATGTCCTCTTTATTGCCACCATTCCAGGGTTTTCTTTTTCAAAATCGGACCTGTGTAAATCTTGTGTAAATTTAAATTTCAGTGTGTATTTTTGTTTGAAGCTGTGTAAAATCTAAAAGTGTTGTTTTTGAGATATATATATATAACAAGTAACAAAAATGCTCCGCACAAAAGAGGATAATATGTGTGTGTTGGCTGTATCGTATATATATCCTTTAAATTCCGGTTGAAGAAGTAAAGACAAAAGTTTCATGGGCACGTGACGTTATTTGGCACAGCAAATATTGGTGGATGGTTCCATGTCAAAAGTTGCTCAGCTCGCTTAGGGCTTTCATTTGGTACCAACTTTGACCACTTTTGAAAACTTTCATTTTTGACCGAAAATCGCCTAAGTCCCCACCCCACCCCACCACAGCACTCTACAGACACTTTGAGCAAGCAGTTCTATGACAAAAGTTGCTCAGCGCGCTTAGGGCTTTCATTTGGTACCAAATTTGACCACTTTTGAAAACTTTCATTTTTGACCGAAAATCGCCTAAGTCCCCACCCCACCCCACCACAGCACCCTACAGCCACTTTGAGCATGCAGTTCTATGACAAAAGTTGCTCAGCTCGCTTAGGGCTTTCATTTGGTACCAACTTTGACCACTTTTGAAAACTTTCATTTTTGACCGAAAATCGCCTAAGTCCCCACCCCACCCCACCACAGCACTCTACAGACACTTTGAGCAAGCAGTTCTATGACAAAAGTTGCTCAGCTCGCTTAGGGCTTTCATTTGGTACCAAATTTGACCACTTTTGAAAACTTTCATTTTGACCGAAAATCGCCTAAGTCCCCACCCCACCCCACCAAAGCACTCTACAGCCACTTTGAGTATGCAGTTCTATGACAAAAGTTGCTCAGCTCGCTTAGGGCTTTCATTTGGTACCAAATTTGACCACTTTTGAAAACTTTCATTTTTGACCGAAAATCGCCTAAGTCCCCACCCCACCCCACCACAGCACTCTACAGCCACTTTGAGCATGCAGTTCTATGACAAAAGTTGCTCAGCTCGCTTAGGGCTTTCATTTGGTACCAAATTTGACCACTTTTGAAAACTTTCATTTTTGACCGAAAATCGCCTAAGTCCCCACCCCACCCCACCACAGCACTCTACAGCCACTTTGAGCATGCAGTTCTATGACAAAAGTTGCTCAGCTCGCTTAGGGCTTTCATTTGGTACCAAATTTGACCACTTTTGAAAAATTTTATTTTCGACCACTTGACCCGCCACCCGACTGACCCTTCAAACGGCAAAGTGGAACCAGCCCAGCAAAATAGGTACGTCGGACGGCAAAACGGATACCGGGAATGAGCTGGGCACACCAGAAAACCCCTATAGACAAAGTTTTGAGAGGCCAGGTAGAGCCTACTATGGACCTCCAGGAAGCGGTTTCCGACATGACCCTCCAGACGGCAAAGTGGAACCAGCACAGCAAGATGGATGAGTCCTACGGCAAAAAGGACACCGGGAATGAGCTGGGCGCACTAGAAAACCCCTATAGACAAAGTTTTGAGAGGCCAGGTAAAGCCTACTATGGACCTCCAGGAAGCGGTTTCCGACTTGACCCTCCCGACGGCAAAGTGGAACCAGCCCAGCAAGATGGGTGGGTCTGACGGTAACACTGACTGCGGGAATCGATTCTCCGTGCCAGAAAACCATTGTATGGAAGATTTGAGCGTTCAAAGTTAAATAGATAGCGAGAAATTTCGATTTTTCATTTTTCGAATTTTCGCCATCTTTGACGGGCCACTGTGGTCGCTAGGGAAGTGATAGAGAAACGCAACCTGGACCGTTAGTTAGTTCAATATATGTAATTTCTGAATATAAAAAGAAATCAGCTCCAGCTCGTAACGTTCGACCTGAGCGACGACCACAAAAATGGTCACTTTTCGCTATGAGCCGACTTTGCGGCGCCACTGCGGCGCTGTGGCGCAGCTGCGGCGCAAAAAAAGTTGTGATTCTTAAATTCTTTAGAGGGTACTACTAGACCCCATAGCCCTTTAGGTTGGCCCGCCGCTGCAGATCACGTGAAAGCGGCGAACATTATGTACAATACAACCATCAAATAGGAGAAACCGGAAAAAAAAAAAACATCGCCGCCATAACCGGTCCGGGGCGCAACTTTTTAACGGTAAGTGATACGGGGCTGAAACTTCACAGACATACTAAACTCGATGTGCTCTACAATTTGCGCATGAAATCTGCGCAGGATCTGCGCAGGATTTTGCGCAGCTTCTGCGCAGCTTATTTTACACTGTCTCCAGCCACTTTTCACACATATTATAGGGGTCGCTGCCGCGACCCCTATGATACGAAATAAAATAAATTTAAGCGTTATTTTATTGCAACAATGTTATTTTCGGATAATTCAATCAAAAGTTCTTGCAACTGCACTTGTGTAACGTCCGTGGGGGACACGTCCGTGTAACGCAGAAGAACCCACGCTGAGGAAATTTTGTAAATTGTAATAAAATTCGCAATGGAAAAGTCTAAAAAGATTATATAATCCATTAAATGCCAAAACTAGGATTTGGACAAATTCTAATTTCAGAAAAAACTTCGCCTACTGAAACCATTTCTTTAATTTTCCAACTTTTTGGAATAATTTTTTCACAAACATTCTGGTTACGTACTAAAAGGTTCGAAGCTTTAATTGCTGTAGAGGAATTTTCCATAATATGGACAGAAAACACCCATTCTGAGCCCCCCCAGAAGTTGAGAAATTTTTTAAAATTACCGGCAAAAACACAACAACAACAAAAAAACAACAACAAATTTGTTTATTTCGGTCCAAGAAACAAGCTACATATATAAGTGACAACTCCGAACAAAACGACCGAAATGGGATTAGTGCATACAAAAACACTATCCCCTAGTACAGGCAAATACACACAAAAAACATCTTAGCTACATTTGAAATTTTATACATTATATAGGACGTATAAGTGCATTACATGCGTGCATTAGGTATATCAACAGATACTAAATATAGTTGTCCTAACACCCCAGCCCAACAACTTACGCATTTACGTTGTACTTTAAGAAACTAGATAAATCTATTTTATCAATTTTTTGTTTAAAAATGGCAGGACTAGGAGCCTTAACTACATTTTCGGGGAGGCTATTCCAGATAGGTATTACCCTATTAGTAAAGAAGTATTTGCTACAATCCAAACGTGACTTTTTTGACTTCAACTTCAGTGAGTTTCCTCTGGTCCCCGCCTCAGAGGCAAAACTAAAGAATTCTGAGCTGCTAACTTTATCAATTTCATAAATTATTTTATAAGTTTGAGCCAGATCCGCCTTTATTCTTCTAAGCTCCAGAGTTTCAAGACCTGCTTCATTCAGCCTATCAGCAAAGCAGAGTTCACCTAAGCTAGGAATACGCTTCGTGAACCGTCTCTGAACCGCTTCAATTTTGCGGATATCTCCCAACAAATAAGGAGACCAAACACATGAGTTGAATTCCAGGATCGGCCGAACATAAGTTTTGAACATGGATACCAAAAATTTTACATCTCTACAAGAAAAAGTTCTGAAAATTATACCTATCTTTTGAGCAGCTTTAGCGCAAATTTTCTCACAATGGACTGAAAATTTTAGATCTGCAGAAACAATGACACCTAGATCTTTTGCTGTGTCAACTTTCAACACATTGAACAGTTGCATTCTTTTAGTTTTCGTTTTGAATATATATATACCTATTGTGCTAGACAGCAACAATTTTTGTGGCTCAGACTGCTTTTTATGATAAAAGATATATACAAGACACTGGCGGATCCAGGATGTCGTGAGGGGGGCGGTAAAATGTTTCCAGCGGGGGGTCTGGGGGGCGGAGCCCCCAGAAGTTGAAGAAATTTTTGTTTTTGCAATAAAATCGGTCTTCGGATCTTTAATTATTTTCACAAGTAGGAAAAATGCTCCTTGCAGTCGCATGAAAAAGTTAATATGAGCTATGATGGCCAACATTTAAGCGTGTCAAGGACAAGACTTAAAATGTTTAATATGAGCCAGCATCTAAATATGTAGAGGACAAGATGTAAACGTCTAACATGAGCCGCTACGTTTCTCTTGGGCTCATATTGACGCTCACTTTGGTTACGCCTGTGGTACGTGTCCTCTAAACAGACATTATTAAACCTAGCCAGCAAAGACTGAATATTAATACTGGCGTATACGTTTAGCAAAAATCAGAATTGCCAGATTTTTCAACTTCACTTCAAAAAATGTGTTTGTTTTACGACGCTGCTTCAGATCTCACTATACGTATGTACATGTATATAAATTATTAACAAAAGCAATCAATATAAACCTGAATAAGGAAATAAAAATTAGAACTGTCACAGACGATATATACTTACCTAGTGAGATTTCATCCAGCCTTACCATCCTTGCATATGCAAACCATCCTAACCTTTTGACTATCTGAAGAAAGCCTTTGTATCTACAAAATATATTAGCCATTTCATTTGCGTCAATATGAGCCCAAGAGAAACGTAGCGGCTCATGTTAGACGTTTACATCTTGTCCTCTACATATTTAGATGCTGGCTCATATTAAACATTTTAAGTCTTGTCCTTGACACGCTTAAATGTTGGCCATCATAGCTCATATTAACTTTTTCATGCGACTGCAAGGAGCATTTTTCCTACTTGTCCTATTTCATTTTTGGTATTGTATCAGAGTGTGATACCATCCATAATGGGTGGGTTTTAACTTATATATAGCAAGCCTGAAGGATTTTGTATTGTTACCTCCACTCCAGCTATATATATAATGAAACAATCTTTGCCACATTCATTTTAGCTAAAGATATAATGAAACAATCTTGGCCGCATTCATTTTAGAGGTTGACAATTTTTCGCGTTTTTGAACTTACACGCTTGACAACACACGAATGTACCCTCTCCGCAGAGCGATGGAACCACTTTTCGTGGGTGCTATAATGACAAAAGTTGATCGCCTTGCCAAGGGCTTTCATTTGATACCAAACTTGACCACTTATGAAGACTTTCATTTTTGACCCACACCGGACCCACCGTGGGTGGGGCACCCGCCCACAGGACGATGGAGCCACTTTTCGGGTGTTGCATAATGACAAAAGTTGATCGCCTCGCCAAGGGCTTTCATTTGATACCAAACTTGACCACTTTTGAAGACTTTCATTTTTGACCCACACCGGACCACTGTGGGTGGGGCACCTGCCCACAGGTCCGTGAGGGCACTTTTTGTGGGTGGCATAATGACAAAAGTTGATCGCCTTGCCAAGGGCTTTCATTTGATACCAAACTTGACCACTTTTGAAGACTTTCATTTTTTGACCCACACCGGACCCACTGTGGGTGGGGCACCCGCCCACAGATCGGTGGGGCCACTTTTTGGAAGTGGTATAATGACAAAAGTTGATCGCCTTGCCAAGGGCTTTCATTTGATACCAAACTTGACCACTTTTGAAGACTTTCATTTTTGACCCACACCGGACCCACTGTGGGTGGGGCACCCGCCGACAGATCGGTGGGGCCACTTTTTGGAGGTGGTATAATGACAAAAGTTGACCGCCTCGCCAAGGGCTTTCATTTGATACCAAACTTGACCACTTTTGAAGAATTTCATTTTTGACCCACACCGGACCCACTGTGGGTGGGGCACCCGCCCACAGGTCCGTGAGCGCACTTTTTGTGGGTGGCATAATGACAAAAGTTGATCGCCTTGCCAAGGGCTTTCATTTGATACCAAACTTGACCACTTTTGAAGACTTTCATTTTTGACCCACACGGGACCCACTGTGGGTGGGGCACCCGCCCATAGGTCCGTGAGGGCACTTTTTGTGGGTGGCATAATGACAAAAGTTGATCGCCTCGCCAAGGGCTTTCATTTGATACCAAACATGACCACTTTTGAAGACTTTCATTTTTAACCCACACCGGACCCACCGTGGGTGGGGCACCCGCCCACAGGACGATGGAGCCACTTTTCGGGTGTTACATAATGACAAAAGTTGATCGCCTCGCCAAGGGCTTTCATTTGATACCAAACATGACCAATTTTGAAGACTTTCATTTTTGACACACACCGGACCCACTGTGGGTGGGGCACCCGCCCACAGGACGATGGAGCCACTTTTCGGGTGTGGCATAATGACAAAAGTTGATCGCCTCGCCAAGGGCTTTCATTTGATACCAAACATGACCACTTTTGAAGACTTTCATTTTTGACCCACACCGTACCCACCGTGGGTGGGGCACCCGCCCACAGGACGATGGAGCCACTTTTCGGGTGTGGCATAATGACAAAAGTTGATCGCCTCGCCAAGGGCTTTCATTTGATACCAAACATGACCACTTTTGAAGACTTTCATTTTTGAGCCACAGCTGACCCACTGTGGGTGGGGCACCCGCCCACAGGACGATGGAGCCACTTTTCGGGTGTGGCATAATGACAAAAGTTGATCGCCTTGCCAAGGGCTTTCATTTGATACCAAACATGACCACTTTTGAAGACTTTCATTTTTGACCCACACCGGACCCACCGTGGGTGGGGCACCCGCCCACAGGACGATGGAGCCACTTTTCGGGTGTGGCATAATGACAAAAGTTGATCGCCTCGCCAAGGGCTTTCATTTGATACCAAACATGACCACTTTTGAAGACTTTCATTTTTGAGCCACAGCTGACCCACTGTGGGTGGGGCACCCGCCCACAGGACGATGGAGCCACTTTTCGGGTGTGGCATAATGACAAAAGTTGATCGCCTCGCCAAGGGCTTTCATTTGATACCAAACATGACCACTTTTGAAGACTTTCATTTTTGAGCCACAGCTGACCCACTGTGGGTGGGGCACCCGCCCACAGGACGATGGAGCCACTTTTCGGGTGTGGCATAATGACAAAAGTTGATCGCCTCGCCAAGGGCTTTCATTTGATACCAAACATGACCACTTTTGAAGACTTTCATTTTTGAGCCACACCGGAGCCACTGTGGGTGGGCGCTGTGGGTCAGAGGTCACATCCGTCGGTTTCGGCAGTATGCCCATCGTGTTCAGCGACCCCGATTTACTATATATGGGTACCACCCCGAGGCCGAAAAACGCTGTTTTTGCCCGTTTTTAGACTATTTTCAAATTTTCGGACTTAGAAATTTTTCAGCGTGAAGGTGTCCAAAAACGCTATTTTTTCCATTTTTGACCATCTATAAAAATCGAACCAGATCGAAATTCGGGAAAAAAAACATAAACTTGCTAAATGCCATTGCCTAGATAATCAAAAAATAGTATAGAAAAATTTTTCCTATGGGCCGTTTGAAAAATCGAGTTAACAGAAAAATGGAAAAAATCATGCTGAATACAGAGAAAAAAAACCCCACTTTCAAACCCGTAAGAGAAAGTCGATTTTTTCAAAGTTCATTTTTTCCGGGCAAGTTTGGTATCATTCGAAAGCTCTTGGCCTGGAGATTTCAAAAATGTAAATATTAGCTCTTAATTCCTTCCCGTTAATTAGTTATGCCTAATTAGCACTTTTCAAAATCCGCAAAGTGCCTTTATAGCTCATATTATGGGGGCCCCGAGAGCCCCCATGATAAACTCTTAAACAAATTCTTAAAAATTCTGGACATTTTTAGGCAAAAGTGGTAATTTTCTCCGAAAAATCGGATGCATTTCAAGCTTTTTCTTCATAAATGCAATAAATATGTGGTTAAAATGTAGGAAACTCGCGCCGAAGGCGAGAAATTTTGTTTTTTGCCCCTCTCTTTCCTCTTTCTCTCCTTAATTTTTCCTGCCTTCGAATCGCGACCCGGGCATCCGAGGGAAAAAAAAGCGGGGAACGCCCGGGGGATGCCCAACGGCGGCGCCGGGGGGGGGGGGGTAAAGATTTAAGGGGGATAGTTTATTCGGGGGAGGGGACGGAGGACCGATTAGCCCGCCCCGAAAAACCTTAGGGCGACCGCCCCTATATAATCTTTGCAAAGTTTTGCATGACAGGTTTTTTCCCAATGTCAAAAAATTCTTCAACTTCTGGGGGGCTCTGCTTGCACTTTTGGGCCCCGTGTGCTTCTTGTGTAAATTCTCCATACTTTGCTTCACTCACGGAATATATATAGTTTTTTCAATTGGCAAGTGAACTAACCTTTCCATACATAATGTTAATTTTCTTGTAAAAACTATTTTGTGCCTGGTAAAAACATTTGGTACCCCCCCCGGAAGTTGGTTACCCCCAGAAAAATTTTTCGGCAGGCCCCCCCTTTTTCAAAATCCTGGATCCGCCACTGGGACCCCACCCAAATCCAAATTGAGATGGGGGGGGGAGGTCCCTCCTAAACTGTACCCAAGTTTTTTAGCTAAAAATGGTACTTTTTCGATGTACAGACTGTACAGTACATTAAACGTACTCAAAAGCTTCTGCTTATAGTTTTCGTATGCGAAAATAGGGCTTGAAAATCGACAAATTTGTGCAAAATTGTGGTTTATATTTGCGTATATTACCTTTTAACTGCTATAAATAACGACAGCGGATTTAAAGCTATTGTTTCGATTTTTTTCGAAAATTTTTAGACATTGCAAAAAATTTTTTAAAAGTTTTGCATTTTTTACTTGGCTTGGACCCAATTTTGGGGGGGGGGTTTGAGCTCGGCTTGGGTTGAGTGAGGTCGGGTAGGAACATAATTTCCTTAGGGGGGGGGGGCCGGAGGTCAGATTTTTGGACTATCCCTCCCCCCACTTTTGGCTACCCCCCCCCGCACCCCCCCATCGATCTTTGGACCGAAAAAGCTAAATTTGGTCGAAAAATGATCGTTTTTTAAATTTTTCTAAAATTTTGGCCTAAAATCGCTTTAAAACGGTGCATAAACGCGTAAAACGTTAAGAGCAAGCCTTAGTTTGATAATAAAAGGGCTAAATTACAGAAAATTTTGCATTTTTTTGGCCATTTTTCGAAATTTCTGAGGTCCGAATTCTGGGGGGGGGGGGCATAGGTGTAACGGAGATTTGGGGTGGGGGATGCTCCCCCCAACATTTTCTGGGGGCCCCTCTGGCGACCCCCCCCAAACCCCCCCCCAGGACCCACCCCCCCCCCCCCCCCCCCCCCCCCCCCCCCAACCCCCCCCCAAAAAAATTTTTCATTTTTTATGCCAAAAATCGCATTTTCAGCCGTTGCTAATGATAAAAAACATCTAACCATAAGGTAATTTTAACATTAGACAGTGGTTTTAAACTCAAAAACTTGATTGCCAACATGTTTCCAAGTCCAAAATAAAGGCAATATTGAGTCATAAGATCCATAATACAGTTAAAAACATGTATTTCTCATAATAAAAAACATTTTAACCCAAAAATTTGGAAATTTTTTAAAATTTTTACAAAATGTACCCAAAAAATACCCATTTTTTGGGTTTTTTTCGCGCCTTCGGCGCGACTACCCCCCCCCCCCAGTTGGGGGGGGGGGACGTCCCCCCCCCCCCAAAAAGTTTTGGGGGAGGGTTGAACAAAGGCTTGGGGGGGGCTACCCCCCCCAACCCCCCCCCCACCTTACACCTATGGTTTGGGGGGGACCCCCATCACATTTCGGAGGTCGGCCAAGATTTACCCCCCCAGATTTTTGGACTATCCCCCCCCCACTTTTTTGGCTACCCCCCCCCGAACCCCCCCCAACGATTTTTTGGACCCAAAAAGTTAGCTAAATTTGGTCGAAAAATGGTCATTTTTTTTGAAAAATTTTTTCTAATTTTGAGAAACAAAATCGCTTTAAAACGGTGCAAAAACGCCTAAAACGTTAAGAACAAGCATTATTTTGATGAAAAAAGGGCTAAATTACAGAAATTTTTGCATTTTTTGGCCATTTTTGAATTTTCTGAGTCCGAATTTTGGGGGGGGGGGGGTTTCGAGAAGTACTCCCATCACATTTTGAGGGTCATTGCTCAAATTTCCGAGTTTACCCCCCCCCAACCAAAATTTCCAGGGAAACTATGGGTCGGGCCTCTCCGTGGGGGGGGTCTCGCAGAGAGATGGTTTTCTTTAACCTAGTACACCTATAGTCCACCACCCCCCCCCCCATTACACATATGGGTTACGGACTTACAGTCCCCCCTCCCCTGAGAAACAAATTGTGGTGAGGCGTCGTGAGGGTAACAGTTCTTAAATTTTTGGGGGTTACGAAAGGTCTCCCCAAAAGAAACTAAATTCGGCAGTGGGGTCGGTCATGGGAGGCAACAGGGGGTGTACCTTGAGAAAACGTTGGGGGGGGGGGTGGCCGAGGTGGGGTGGGTGGGGTCAACCGTTTTGAGGTGGGGTTGGGGTCCGGAAAAATTGAATTTGGGGGAGGGGTAAAAATTTTTTGGTCAAAAATTTAGAAAAAATTCATAAAAATTTGCTAAAAAAGCGTTTATTTCCAACTAAAAATCAACAATATTTCTTCATTTTTGCTCATTTGTTCGAAAAAAACTTGAATTTTTTGCAAAAATTTTGAATTTTTCAAAAAATTTCGAATTTTTACTAATTTTTGAAAGCTAAAATTTTCAAAATTTTGAATTTTTCAAAAAAAATTTCGAATTTTTACTAATTTTGAAATAAAATTTTCAAAATTTTGAGGGTGGGGTCTGGCAAATTTGGATGCGGTGGGGTCTGGGATTTGGCCATTTGGGGTAGGGTCTGTCTCCAAAATTTCGAGGTGGGGTCGGCACTTTTCCATTTGGGGAGGGTTCCCCCACCCACCCCCAGGTACACCTATGAGGGTAACGGTTTCTCAAATTTCTGGGGGATTAACAGTCACCCCTCCCCCACCTCCCCCAACCTCAACCTGATGCAACATCATCAGTAAAGCTTTAATTTTCGTAAATCTCAATTGAATAACGTTCAGTCAGCGAAATTCGGTTTTTCTGTATGTATCTCATGCATCAGAATTTTATTAGCCACTGCTGCTGTCAAGTATTTCTATCTCTTTACAATTCAAGCAATTATCCAGCTATATCATCTCAGTTTGCATTGAAAAAAGTTTGTTCCAGCATTACTTTTGTTCCCTAGCAACTGTGATTAGCATCATAAGATTACTTTTAATAATCAAATATATCGGTTAGTAACAGCTACACATGTAGTTTATTTTCTTACCTAGTTTCAGTTTTCTTTACTTACTTCACTTGAACATAATATCCAATGGTGTGCTCATGCAGAATTTCAGATGAAGGTGAGTATCTAATACGACGTCCTTGGATTCCACCTCCTTGCCTTACAACCTCACGTGCCTACACTGCTCCTCCAGACGAGGAATATGCAAATTTTCTCTGCCGATGTCCTAAATACTCATATCCTCGACAGTGCTGCTCTGCCTGCAGTAAGGTGAGGTTCAAGGACTGGCACATAGGTTTTTGGGTGTCTGTTGTTGCCAGAGAGTAACCAGGGGATATATATATATATATATATATATATATATATATATATATATATATATATATATATATATATATATATATATATATATATATATATATATATATATATATGTGTGTGTGTGTGTGTGTGTGTGTGTGTGTGTATATATATATATATATATTCATATTATATATATAACATTAACTTTTGAAATTTTCCCCACAAAGGGTTTCTAGTTCCCCACGTTGACCGACTTCTACAAGCAAAAAATGTACTTGCAAAAAGACGCTAATATGTAAATATGTATGTATATATAACAAGTACTATATTTCTAGTACGTGTTCATAAGGTAAATTGAACAGGCTTAGCATATGTAATGAAGTTGCTTAAATCCGAATTAGAAAATGCCTTTCTTTTTTGTCTTTGTTCAAGTCGTTGAAATTTCATTTACGTTTGCGATAGCAACTTATTCTTATATTGAAGGCTGCCAAATGTTCAGCAACATGTAACTGAACGAAGT
>JASAND010010364.1:0-75547 GCA_030248195.1 Trissonchulus latispiculum
GACTTTATTGCTTTCAGCTAGAGATTTGACCCGGAAAACCATTTTGGCAAAACTGCGGTTATTTTGTTTTGAACATCGATTTCTCAAAACCTACTCAACAGATTACGGAGATTTTCAGCAAAATGGAAATTCGTACTTCTGTGGAGGGACGTTTTTCTTGGTTTGAGCTAAAACATCTCCAGTTGCGAGAAAACTGACTTCAAAGTTGCGAAATTTCGTGTCGCCGCACATTTGCCGGATTTTCTGGAGTATTGAGGCTTGTTGAGCCAAATCCAAAAAAACGTCCCTCGGCCCATATGTCCTCTGCATGATAGCACAAGAAACAAATTTGGCCGATTCTTCAGTTTTGAGAAATCGATGTTCAAAAATGTTTGGTCTATATTCATCCTGTTAGATGTCCGAACCTCTAACAATTTCAGCCATTTTTTTGCTAATTTTGCCAGTTTCGTAAGCTCATGTGAATCTACAGATAATAAGCTTTAAAACGATGTATAAAGCTCTTTCTAACTCCCAAAATTGCGAAAGTTATAGCGTTTCAAAAAATCACCACAAAAGCACTGCACAAAAGGATACCACCACCTTAAAGCAAGTGTATCTACAAGTCCTGTCTTGTGGACAGGCGAGCAGACTGACCTGGTACATCCATAGAGGAGCATGTCAGAGAGATGTCGGGCCAGACAGTAGTCAGGTCGGGTCTCGATCGTGATCCCGATGCACTTGGTCCGACTTCGCTCCGAGTATCGGACGGCCTCCGTCACAGAGTTGCTACTGTGACCAGAGAGGGCGTCATGGAGATTACGAATGAAGTAGTCTCGATAGTCCTCCGACAGGGCCATAAACGTACCGCCCATCACAATAAATTCAACCTGAAACAACAACAACAACAACAACAGAAAATCAATTTATTAAACAGTTATCGTAAACTTCCATCCATATCATGAAGAGTCTCCAAAGATCTAGCCCAGCAAAAGTCTAAGAAAATGGGTGAAAGGAGGCACAACCCGGAACAGGACCAAAAAAGAGACAGTCGGAATGATTGGCGCTGAATTTTTTTATTAAACCCAAACGACTCCCTACGCACATAGGCGAAGAAGTAGTTTATCATGTAGAATGATCCGCAAGTTCGGTAGCATAAGAAGGCTTCCAACTTCGACAAGGCGGAGGATAAAATAGGAAGATATCGAATTACTTATCAAGTTAGACACCATTTGGCCCAAGGATGGCTTACGGATACGGCTTGGCAGAAACTAGCCTTGCTTTGTTACTTTGGCCATAGTGATAGCCCTTTGTTTCGAGAAGGAGTCAAAGGGCTATGTAAGTAAAACTCTGGGGCTAGGTTTTTTTTTGGTCAAAAATAGCGTCGTTTGCAGAAATGAACAATAGTTTTGACGACGCCAAAATAAAAATGACGACAGAATGACCAAGCCTAAATGTGGAAGTAGCACTCAAATTTAACAAGAATGCAAAGTTTCTTTTACGTTTTAACAGTGATTTTTTTAAAAAATTCTCGAATTTTGGTGGCTGCCGCCCCCAAACCCCCGCTCTATATATTATCTTAATGATGTTAAGCTTCGACGATGTTTGAACAGTCAATCAGCAGGTATATATATCTATTATATATATACAAAGTCGCAGGCTACAAGTCTTTATGCTGCATACTTCAATTGCATTTTTTGATGCAAGTTTCTCATACCAATTTCGCTGAATATTTTCTTTAAAAACTTTCTCTTCGGATTATCTAAGCTAGAGGAATGAGAGAGCTTATATATCTGTATGTACCATGATAGGATTTTTAAGAACGTTTTGTTGAATATATAAATGTTATAACTACTAAGATGGATCTGGAGGGCAACACTGTCGTTGCGATTTGACGGTAAGTAAAAGCAGACAGGAAAAACAGAAAAAAGGCATGTCAACAGAATTTCGTGAGCACGTATATATACGTATATTTCCAACGTTTTTACCAGATTTTTGGATAGAAAAAGCTTAAAATGTCGTGCGAGTTTAGCAAAAAATTCTTATTTTTCCCTTCAAAAACTTTTCTTGTTTCTGCAAAAATGAAAAGAATTAAAGATTTAAAGGACGATTTCATTTAAAAAAGCAACAAATTTCTTTCAACTTGTGGGGCTCCGCCCCCAGACCCCCACATTACGTATATCGGGTTGTTCTCGTCATTGTTAATGCTCAAAGACCTGATACATACATAGACACAAGATATATATTTGTATTATATGAGTACGTAAGTTAGAATATATATTCGCGGGACAATGCGAAATGTGAAGCAACACACGCCAACAAGGTAAAAATTCAACCAAAATTACGAATATAGCCTAAAATCAAATAAAAACTGTATTTCTGCAAAACTTTATTTTTGACGTTGGACAAATAAAAATGACGCTCAGAAAATAAAAATGACGAAAATTTGATGAAATCCGATTTTGAAAAAAAAACGCTGCTCTGGGGCGGAAACCCCCAACAGAAAGTTTATTTTGTAGGCTCAATGCAAGTCTCCTATCTGCTACGAAGATATCAAAAACTTCTACCAAAAATCTGTACGTAGTTTCCTATAACTGTTCTGTTCTCAATTGTACCTTGTCAATAGAATGCCCCAGTTGTTGCAGTTGATTGATTCGATTTCTGGTCTGAAGGAAGGGGTTGTATCGCGCTCGAATGGCCCGCATGGAGGTGGGCTCGTACCCGGTGTAGGACTGGGTGGAGTACTCGAAATCCGAGTCCGGACCGCCGGGGCAGTACACACAGATGTTTCCTGTGAAGTTGATATGCGGACATCTGAAACACAAGAACAAGAACATTGTAGAGTCAAGCTGGAAGAAACCCCACTTTTTCTTTTTCGGACCAGAACTTTCGACACACTGGAAGTGGATTTTTCCCTGCTTGACTACATGTATGCACGTTCAAATCGTCCTATAACAAACAAAAACTATGACCGATCATGGATGTCATGTGAATGTTGTATCAATTCAACAACCAATCGTTGAAATCAATGTCAACTCCTATGTTGTCCAAGTTTTTCTAGAGAATGCGTGGTCTTTATGCCAAACAGTGGCCCATGGGCGTTTTTTCGGAACTGACAATTTCGGATTAGACTTTGGAAACCAAAAAAGCGTCCACCCCCCGAAAAAACGCCCATGGGAAATTTTTTAAAAACGGTTTTATAATTACTGCTTTGCCAATTTTCGGTAAATTCGATAAATCTCTGCAGACGACAAGGCTAGTAGGGATTCATAAAATGTGCATTTGGACGCTCTATCGATTGAGTATAAATGGATGAAAATTGTTCATAAGGTTTGGCAGTAATTTTGAAAAAACTGATTTCCTCAAAAATGGCCATTTTTTGACCCTCAAAACAGTTTTTTGCTTGTACTGACTTAACCACTGGATATAGCTCAAAGGCTGTAAGAGCAAAAATGTTCATTTTCGAGTCCTCTTGCCAGCCATACCAACCAATCCCGTGTCTTGTCTACCTACTGGGACCTTAAGGCCAAAAACCAAAACTTTCTTATCTTTTGGCCTAAGAATACGGGACTGGTCCTAAAATGTTAAAGGGCACGGAAATAGGTTATTTCGTAAGTTTTAGCCCTTTGCGCAAAGGATTAAATCCGTAGGAGTCAAAAATACCCGAAAGGAAACCAGCACCTTAAGACCCGGTAATTCCCTGAACCAAAGGACAGAAGGGGTACCTGCACCCAGGCGGGACCACAGAGTCCCTCCCCCATTTATTTCAAAAGTTATGAGTGAGCAAACGAAAAGCCAATGCAAACAAATTCACCATTTATTAAAGTGAAGGTACAGATAAGAAATCAGAAGGTAGATTCAGAAATACGCTATGTGTATATTTTACTTCTAAACACGTATATATAGGTATACTTTTACAACTTTTCCATCCTTCCATAAATTTAGGGCCATTTTTACTAAGAATGACGCGCGTTCAGGTAAGGGATATAGAAATGGGGAATGGTGACTGCTACATATTTGAGGATAGAGATGAGATTTTCCGTGTACAGACAACAGAAACCAGATGGACTAAGTGGAATGAATGTTGCATGGAATGTGTTCTCGTAAACGGTTCTGGAAATCTCCAGATTTTCATGCTTTACGAACATGTTACACAATACCTACATTCATTGTTTACTGTATTGGCTGCTCGGACAAAAGGCGTGGGATTTCTTAGATTCATTGACTCATTCACTCCTTCACATTCATTCCTGGGGTGGGTTTAAATTTTTCTGATTTTTTAATCATCCGTCTTTTAGTGCTGCTATAAAATAAAGGCTAGATAACTTTTAACAAGCTAACAATTTGCTTTGCTGTCAAGTTAGAACGGCTTGGTTTAAATTTCGAAGCAACTGGATAAGTGTTTTGGGTTTTTGCCCTTGAAAATTTATATTACGTATGATATTGAAATGGGGTTGATAATAGGGCGGTTCTGTGCTGAAAAATTCTGCTACGGTTGTTGTCCCCCAAAAGTTTTATTCAAGAAAATGTTCTCTAAAATCTATATGTAAGCAGTGCTTGAAAATACCAGAGTAACTTTTGATCACATATTTCGGCATTTAACCAAAAGGATTTTAGTAGAACCTGTGCTTGTTAGTGGATTGTGTAAGAAAACGTGTCGCAAAACTGGTTTCGCAAGAAACAAAATTTTTCGACACTGGGCGACCCCCAAAACGTGGGGGCCCACCCCCGCCCCACTAAAAAACTGCCAGACGGAGAAGGTGACTTCTTCATTGCCGTTCTGAGAGGGGTGCTTTCCCTCTGTGCACCTGTCCTTGCGTGTTGAATGAAACCCTATTTCAAGGGCATTCTTGTTGAAGAGCAGCGTCTTGGTTAATATTCAGGGAGACGCAAGGCTTAGAGAACGAGACAGAAGACCCTTGGAGAACCGATCCACAAATAATTCTCGACTCCCCCCCCCCGTTTTTTTGAGAATAAGCCACAATACCGGAAGAATAGGATTGTTGTGTGCGTTTGAGCCTCTGAATTATTTGAAGTATTAACACACCTTCTTTTCTTTGTCTTTCCCCTTCTCTCCGACAAGCAACTGCAACAGGACAACTATGAATGTACGTACGTAATGTATCCCTCCCTACATATGCATACTTACGTATACGTACACATGATTTTGTGACTTGAAGATAAAGTTGGGAGTGAGACAGCGAGCTTGCTTGTTGTCTTTCGGTCTAAGAGTAGACTTGAAAAGTGAGAGAGCGGGGAGGGCTGGATTTCAGCAGAACAAGCAAAAAGCACAGTCACTCCAATTTCGTTGATTCTGCTGAAATGTATGAGTATTTTTAGTTTAGTCTTGCATATGTACGTACACTGCGTGTGAGTAGCTGGATTTAGTGATTTTGTGATGCTAATTGTACGCAGGCCCGCACCCAGGATTTTGAAAAGGGGGGGGGGGTCCAAGGTAAAATGCAGCGGGGGGTCTGGGGGGGCTGCCCCCCAGAAGTTGAAGAAGTTTCGCATTTTTGCCCAAAAATCGTGCATTGGATGTTTATTTCTAAATTTTTTAAAAATAGCTGTTTTTGCTATAAAAATAGCCAAAATTTTCTATTTTGTCACCCCAAAATGGGGGGGTCTAGGCCCCTTGAATCCCCCCTGTGCGGGCCTGATTGTACGTATATATACTTTTAAGTTGTGATGATAGAATTATGCCGTGCTCGAACAAAGGAAAGTCATGCGGGGAAAAGGATAGGATTGGCATCAAAGCAGGGTTTTTTGAAAATTGGACCTGCGTAAATTTTGCGTATTTTTGTTTTCGAGTGCGTATTTTTAATTTCGACTGCGTAAAATTACAAAAATCGCTTCTCAACGTTATAAAAACTATTAACGCATTTAGCGTCGAATTAATGCTGTTTTTAAGAGTTTTAAACAACGTTAAGAATCTTAGCTCGAATTTAAATTGCGTGCTCTCTCTGTGGTGTAAGAGTGTGAATGAATGTGATGAAAAATATATAGATACGCAGGGGTTATGGGGGCGCTGCCCCCCAGAAGTTGAAGAAAATTTTAAATTTCGGAGTAAATTAGCTCTTAAAACTTTGACTTCTTTGCCTTGAACAGTTTAATAGTTAAGCCAATATTTGGTTAGACAAATAGAGTTACTGTTCCCTTGATTGAACACATATATAAGATTTTAATTTATATACTATATCAAATTAAATAGAAAGAAAAGCATCGCATGGTACAACGTGGGCTTAGGGCAGAAAGTATAGTCAACTGTAGACGAAAGGAGAATCGAAGAGATATGCGGGGGTCTGGGGGGGGCGGAAGCCCCCAGAAGAAGCCAGAGCCCAAACTACTGTAAATTGTCTCAAGAAATTAATTTAGAGCACTCTAGAAATTCCTACTACCGAATTTTTTGGCTGCGTATTTTGGTGCGTATTTTTGTTTTTGACTGCGTATTTTTAAGCTCGGCTGCGTATATAAATACGCAGTATTTTACGCAAAAAAACCGTGCATCAAAGTGTGTGAAAATAAGGCTTCTTGTACATAAGTTTGTCCCGAAAGGGTTTTTTGGTTGGACTGCTGTCTCGTCGACAACCATTATTATTGTTGTTGTTGTTGTTGTTGTTGTAAATGCCGGGCTCCTCGACCGATCACCCATATGAGGATACATCCGTATCCGCAAGTCCAGCACACGTCTTCGTATTCGTCAGACCATGTATCCAAGGGGGCACGATAGAATTGGTGGGCTGACCAGCTCGGTAGCATAATTTAAGGACAGGGAATTGGCGAATGTGTTGATTCGACACGACGGACGTCATGCCCCCCGGAAAAGGTAGAATCATTTCGCGCCGTTGACCAGACGGATGCCAGGGGGGGGGACGACACCTGTGGGATCTCCATTTTGATGGGGTCCATGTCCATGGGATTTCCCACGGAGGCGAATTGCATTGGTCCTCAGTTTAACCGTTGTCACTTTCGCCTGAGTATATAGTTACATTATATATGTGGTTCTAATGTTAATCTCGTCTCCATTCTCCATTTGTTATGTAATGACTTGATTGTTGTAGTGAGACCAGTCCAGTAGTTCTCCTTTTCTTCACTTCACTTTTTGCTTTAGACGACAGACACATTCAGTTTTTCTCCCGTCTTTTTTTAACCTGCTTTTAAGTCAAGTTTTGCGCCTTGTCGACATTTTACTCGCGTTTGCATAGTTGTTTACTCCATGTATATATATGCCGTGGTCTTTTTGCTAAATTGGTCTTTCGAAAAACCGGAAAATGAAATCGGAAAAAAGAGTCACAAATTCGACGCATTCCTTCCAACTCTTTTTTATCAAATTCAGTATCTGTCCATTTACTTCTCTTTTTCTGCGGTTTTTCTTCACAAGCTATTTCGGCTGAGCAAAGTATATGGATAGTCCATATTCTAAGTGTGCGCATGCTATGTTGTAGTATATAATCTATTTTACAGCAGTGTTTGTATATGCCTGCTGTATTGACACTGTAGTCCCGCTTTATGCTATAAATACACATTATATTACAGGAGGGCTTAAGAATTTGAGAAATTTAGAATTGGGAGTTAGTTTGTTGAATGTTAACTTACTGACATGACAATCCTTTGAGTATGTGTTTGAATTTTAGATAAGTGTTTCGCCGCTCCAATAAACGCTTTGTCGACTATAGAAGGCAGAAAATCTTAAAACCCTGTTGCCTGCCTATTGGCGAATCAAGGTTTTTGACTTGGAATAGTGCGGCACTGCAGGGGGAAATGTTTCGCGGTAGATCATCTAGCTTTCGGGGTGCGGGTCCCTTTAGATATTGAGAATTTTGTACTTTTTATTCTTTTCTTAGAACTCTGATAATTTTTTGGAATATTACGCATTTTTATGCAATATCATGAGGGTGCGCGGAGCGCCCCTCATAATATGAGCTATAAAGGCACTTTGCGGATTAGGGAAACTGTTAATTAGCCATAACTAGTTAACGGTAAGGAGTTGAGAGCTAAAGTTTACATTTTTGAAATCTCCAGGCCAAGAGCTTTCGAATGATATATACCAAACTTGCCCGGAAAAAATGAATTTTGAAAAAATCGACTTTCTGATACAAGTTTAAAAGTGGGGGTTTTTTCTCTGTATCGACCACTTTTATATTGCGATTTTGCGCACACCGATTTTCAAACGGCCCATAGGAAAAATTTTTCTATACTAATTTTTAATTATCTAGGCGATGGTCCAGATCAAGTTTATGTTTGATTTTCGAATTTCGCTCTGGGTCGATTTTTACAGATGGTCAAAAATGGAAAAATCGACGTTTGGACTTAGAAATTTTTCGAGGTCCCAACACAGAAAATTGTCAAAAAGTCAAAAAGTCATCTAAAATAGCGTTTTTCGGCCATTTGGTGGTGCCCATATATATTAAATCGGGGTCGCTGAACACGATGAGCATACTTCTGAAACCGATGGATGTGACCCTCAGGCCCCATGGCGCCCGTGGTTCCTCGCCCAGGGTCAAAGTTGGGAAAAGTGCGTAAAAACGGCTATTTTCGGCCATTTAGTGGTGCCCATATATAGTAAATCGGGGTCGCTGAAAACGATGAGCATACTGCCGAAACCGATGGATGTGACCCTCAGGCCCCATGGCGCCCGTGGTTCCTCGCCCAGGGTCAAAGTTGGGAAAAGTGCGTAAAAACGGCTATTTTCGGCCATTTGGTGGTGCCCATATATAGTAAATCGGGGTCGCTGAACGCGATGAGCATACTGCCGAAACCGCCCGAAGTGACCACTGGTCAGCATGGCCCCGTGGCACCTCGCCCAGGGTCAAAGTTAGGGTCAAAGTTTGGAAAAGTCACTAAAACAGCGTTTTTCGGGGTTTTCGTTGGGGGCATATATAGTAAATCGACTACGCTCGTTTCAATGAGCATATTTTCAGAACCGACGGAAGTGACCACTGGTCACTATGGTCTAGGTGGCCTATTGACCAGTGGTCAAACCCCCTAAAATAGCGTTTTTGGGGATTTGGGTTGGGGGCATATATAGTAAATCGTCTACGCTCGTTTCAATGAGCATGTTTTCAGAACCGACGGAAGTGACCACTGGTCACTATGGTCTAGGTGGCCTATTGACCAGTGGTCAAACCTCATAAAACAGCGTTTTTCGGGGTTTCGGTTGGAGGCATATATAGTAAATCGACTACGCTCGTTTCAATGAGCATATTTTCAGAACCGACGGAAGTGACCACTGGTCACTATGGCCTAGGTGGCCTATTGACCAGTGGTCAAACCCCCTAAAACAGCGTTTTTCGGGATTTTGGTTGGGGCATATATAGTTAATCGTCTACGCTCGTTTCAGTGAGCATATTTTCAGAACCGGCGGAAGTGACCACTGGTCACCATGGTCTAGGTGGCCTATTGACCAGTGGTCAAACCCCCTAAAACAGCGTTTTTCGAGGTTTTGGTTGGGGCATATATAGTTAATCGTCTACGCTCGTTTCAATGAGCATGTTTTCAGAACCGACGGAAGTGACCACTGGTCACTATGGCCTAGGTGGCCTATTGACCAGTGGTCAAACCCCCTAAAACAGCGTTTTTCGAGGTTTTGGTTGGGGGCATATATAGTAAATCGACTACGATAGTTTCAATGAGCATATTTTCAGACCCGACGGAAGTGACCACTGTTCACTATGGTCTAGGTGGCCTATTGACCAGTGGTCAAACCCCCATAAAACTGCGTTTTTCGGGATTTTGGTTGGGGGCATATATAGTAAATCGACTACGCTCGTTTCAATGAGCATATTTTCAGAACCGACGGAAGTGACCACTGGTCACTATGGCCTAGGTGGCCTATTGACCAGTGGTCAAACCCCCTAAAACAGCGTTTTTCGGGATTTTGGTTGGGGCATATATAGTTAATCGTCTACGCTCGTTTCAGTGAGCATATTTTCAGAACCGGCGGAAGTGACCACTGGTCACCATGGTCTAGGTGGCCTATTGACCAGTGGTCAAACCCCCTAAAACAGCGTTTTTCGGGATTTTGGTTGGGGCATATATAGTTAATCGTCTACGCTCGTTTCAATGAGCATGTTTTCAGAACCAACGGAAGTAACCACTGGTCACTATGGCCTAGGTGGCCTATTGACCAGTGGTCAAACCCCTAAAACAGCGTTTTTCGAGGTTTTGGTTGGGGGCAGACATATAGTAAATCGACTACGATAGTTTCAATGAGCATATTTTCAGACCCGACGGAAGTGACCACTGTTCACTATGGTCTAGGTGGCCTATTGACCAGTGGTCAAACCCCCATAAAACTGCGTTTTTCGGGATTTTGGTTGGGGGCATATATAGTAAATCGTCTACGCTCGTTTCAATGAGCATATTTTCAGAACCAACGGAAGTAACCACTGGTCACCATGGTCTAGGTGGCCTATTGACCAGTGGTCAAACCCCCTAAAACAGCGTTTTTCGAGGTTTTGGTTGGGGGCATATATAGTAAATCGACTACGCTAGTTTCAATGAGCATATTTTCAGACCCGACGGAAGTGACCACTGGTCACTATGGTCTAGGTGGCCTGTTGACCAGTGGTCTAACCCCCTAAAACAGCGTTTTTCGGGGTTTTGGTTGGGGGCATATATAGTAAATTGTCTACGCTCATTTCAATGAGTATATTTTCAGAACCGACGGAAGTGACCACTGGTCACTATGGTCTAGGTGGCCTATTGACCAGTGGTCAAACACCTTAAAACAGCGTTTTTCGGGGTTTTGGTTGGGGGCATATATAGTAAATTGTCTACGCTCGTTTCAATGAGCATATTTTCAGACCCGACGGAAGTAACCACTGGTCACTATGGTCTAGGTGGCCTATGGACCAGTGGTCAAACCCCCGAAGACAGTGGTCATTGTTTGGAATAGAGAATCTTCTGGGAGTATTTAATAAATTACAGACTACTTCTGCCTAAGAGCAGCGCTCCCAAAATTGGAAGAAGGGCTCCTTGCAGTCGCATGTAAAATGCAATATGAGCTATGATGGTCAACATTTAAATATGTCAAGGACAAGATTTAAAACGTCTAATATGAGCCAGCATCTAAATCGGTAAAGGACAATATGTAACTGGCTAATATGAGCCGCCACGTTTCTCTTGGGCTCATTTTGACGCGAGGATACTAAGTTGAGTTAACTATATTTCACTTTTCAAATTCGCATGTACACGTTATTGTCATGACATACGTCTGGTCTTGATACAATAAGTAAAGTCAAGTGGGTAAGCACACATCAAAGTTTTACACATCAGCTGTGTATTTTATTGTATAAGTGCTGTGTACAGTAAGCCGATACTGAAGACTTGAAGAATACCGGTTTACTGGAGCTTTATGCATTTGTTTCTAATTTGCAGTGTGTGTCTATGATTTAGAAAACTGGTATGTACCAAATGTATATGCCACTTAATTCAACTTTAAAGGGGAGAACATTAGCTGCTTAAAGTGTTCACATATCATAGGGGTCGCGGTAGCGACCCCTATAATATGAGTGAAAATGGTCGAATGACCGTGTAAAACAAGGCTGCGCAGAAGCTGCGCAGATCCTGCGCAGATTATGTGCGCAAAAAATTGTACATGTCGAGTTTGGTATGTTCCTGAAGTTTCATCCCCGTACCACTTTCCGTTAAAAAGTTATGCCAAAAATGGTTTACGAGAGTGATGTTTTTTTCCGGTTCTCCGCTTTGACGTTTGGTAAGGGGGTTTTGTAGCTTTAATAACAACAGATAGAAAAATTTTTGCGTATGAAAACCATATATATTCTTGGAGTACGCAACAAAAATAAGCCGATAGGCTAGTTTTTATGCCTCCCAGAGCCGGAAAAAATTTTTGGTGGGGGGCGAAAGTCGGCCAAAACGCTAAAATGACCAAAAAGTATGCTTCAATATCACCTTAATAAGTCAGACTGGGCTATATATGGGGCAATACTGCCTATATGGCTGAATAGGACACATATCAGGGTCGTACAATTGCTATATGATTTCCCGGCCCTGAGCGTAATTTTTGAGTACTGGCCTGCCAAAGTTGGTGAATTTTGGGTCCAACTTTGAACTTGGTTTTTTCGCTTATTTTGCGACCTGGAAGACTCAGATCTTGCATACAAAGGTTTTTGCGGTCGGAGAATCGATTCCCGCTATTAATTTTGCTGCCCGACTGACCCATGTCGCTGAGCTGGTTCCACTTTGCCGTCTGGAGGGTCATGTCGGCAACCGTTTCCTGGAGGTCCATACTAGACTCTACTTGGCCTCTCACAACTTTCTCTATAGGGGTTTTCTGGTGCGCCCAGCTCATTTCCGGTGTCCGTTTTGCTGTACAACGCACCCATTTTGCTGGGCTGGCTCCACTTGGCCGTCTGAGGGGTCAGGTCGGTAAGGGGTCAGGTGGTCCAAAATAAAATTTTTCAAAAGTGGTCAAATTTGGTACCAAATGAAAGCCCTAAGTGAGCTGAGCAACTTTTGTCATAGAACTGCATGCTCAAAGTGGCTGTAGAGTGCTGTGGTGGGGTGGGGTGGGGACTTAGGCGATTTTCGGTCAAAAATGAAATTTTTCAGAAGTGGTAAAATTTGGTACCAAATGAAAGCCCTAAGTGAGCTGAGCAACTTTTGTCATAGAATTGCATGCTCTAAGTGGCTGTAGAGTGCTGTGGTGGGGTGGGGTGGGGGTAGGCGATTTTCGGTCAAAAATGAAATTTTCCAAAAGTGGTCAAATTTGGTACCAAATGAATGCCCGAAGCGAGCAGAGCAACTTTTGTCATAGAACTGCATGCTCAAAGTGGCTGTAGAGTGCTGTGGTGGGGTGGGGTGGGGACTTAGGTGATTTTCGGTCAAAAATGAAATTTTTCAAAAGTGGTAAAATTTGGTACCAAATGAAAGCCCTAAGTGAGCTGAGCAACTTTTGTTTTAGAATTGTATGCTCAAAGTGGCTGTAGAGTGCTGTGGTGGGTGGGGTGTGGGGACAAGCGATTTAGAGTCAAATATGAAATTTTTCAATAGTGGTCAAATGTGGTACCAAATGAAACCCTAAGTGAGCTGAGCAACGTTTGTCATAGAATTGCATGCTCAAAGTGGCTGTAGAGTGCTGTGGTGGGGTGGGGTGGGGATTTAGGCCTAGGCGATTTTCTGTCAAAAATGAAATTTTTCAAAAGCGGTCAAATTTGGTATCAAATGAAAGCCCTAAGTGAGCTGAGCAACTTTTGTCATAGAACTGCATGCTCAAAGTATCTGTAGAGTGCTGTGGTGGGTGGGGTGTGGGGACAAGCGATTTAGAGTCAAATATGAAATTTTCCAAAAGTGTCAAAATAGTATCTGCTTGCGCGTGGTGTTCGGAAATATATTATGTTGGTTCTTTTTTGCGCATACATATGTAAAAGAATGGAAAACAAGAACCAAAAATGCTCCTTCGTCGCATGTAAAATACATATGAGTACTCTCAGGCAGGTTGTACAAACACGGAAACTAGCCTGTAAAATGCATATGAGTGGCGTTGAGGTTGTAAACTAAGGAAAACAAGTTGCAACGGCTTAACATATCCATATGAGCCTGTCCTACAACGAGGCTCATATTGGCGTCACAGTGCAGTCTTCTTAGAGATCATCAGGCCATCATATTAAAGAAAAAAACGAATGAATAGAAATAATATGTTAACATTGTGGCCTGAAAGAAATGGACTGAACGAAGTGAACTGCGACACCTCAAATTGAACTGTACATGCAAGCTGATGTTTCCAGACACCATGGCACCTACTATTTCCGGAAGCACTATAGTACACCTACTGTATTCTCGGAACACTATGACACACTACTCTCACATACGTAATGCTTTCCCCCACTTGGCTCTGAGTCAGAGCGCAGAGTGGCATGCCGTATATATAATGCGTATGCACAGTATAATATCTTAGCGACAAGATGTGTAAAGGACAATTTTGTAATGAAAAGCATTACGTGCTAATCATGAAGGTCAAATATCGACAAATTATATTATGATAAAGAGATAATGAAAAACGCCTGCCTGCAGTCACTAAGGCCGTAGCCTTAGTCCGAACAGGAGAGGTTTACTTCATTTTCTTGACAAATTATATTATGAGTTATGACATACGCCAATATGAGCCTCGTCGTTGTAGGACAGGCTCATATGTTAAGCCGTTGCAACTTGTTTTCCTTAATTTACAACCTCAACGCCACTCATACGCATTTTACAGGCTAGTTTCCGTGTTTGTACAACCTGCCTGAGAGTACTCATATGTATTTTACATGCGACGAAGGAGCATTTTTGGTTCTTGTATACCTTAAATACGGTGTTTGAGCTAGTGAAATTAGATTCAGACAGGATACCTACCTATAACCAAACATTATATGAAGCTAATGACATTACGCAAGACGGTGAGGATTTTTTCAGACTTGGGATTGGGAATAAAAGTAAAGAGTCTGTAGGCAAGATGGTAAGAGGTCGTCGTGATGTCAAGCCGTTGAAACCACGGCAGCGAGCGTCAATATGAGCCCAAGAGAAACGTGGCGGCTCATATTAGCCAGTTACAGCTTGTCCTTTGCCGATTTAGATGCTGGCTCATATTAGACGTTTTAAATCTTGTCCTTGACATATTTAAATGTTGACCATCATAGCTCATATTGCATTTTACATGCGACTGCAAGGAGCATTTTTCCTACTTGTATATATATAGATATTTCCTTTTAAATTCGATTTAAACTAATTGAATTAATTTAAATTAAATGAATTTAAAGCTTTATTTCTTTCTAAGCAATATAAACATACGTACATGCTATCATCAGGGAAGAGAATATACCTTCTAAAGCTTTGGTTCGTCTGCCCTTTTCCTGCGTTCCTTTTCCTTTTGTCAGATTTTGAAAATATTACGTAATTTTAATGCTGTAGCTTAAACATAAAGCTAAAACTTTAAAGTCTGACCAAAAAATGTAGAAAGCGAAATTGTTTGCTTTATATCTCGTAAACGCTTCAAGATAACTGCCATAAATTATATATTTTCTGAACCGGAATGATGAGATCTTTCTTCTCGTGAAAAAATGTTTTTGAAATTTCCCGTGCGATTTCAAAGGGTGCCGCTTTTATATGTCCAGAAGGATTGGTAAATGCTACACCCACGATTTTTTCAGGAAAATTTTCCCCTTGCCCGAATGTCCTACACACCAAATTTCAGCTTTGTTGGTTGAAAATTGCGTGAGTTATTCCATTTTTTAGATTTTCAAAATCCTTTGATCTTTGCCGCTTTTTCGACTTTTACTGGTTGTTACTCGCCACTCGCTCAACGAAAAAAATTTTTTGATTGGATTTTCAGGACCGCCTGGGTGTCCGCTTTCATCTGATATACGTGGTATTTCAAAATTTGAAAGTAGATTTTTTCGAAAAATACCACTTTTTGACCCAAAATTTCGGCAAAGCGAATCCAGCAAAAGTGAATAAAAATAACATAATCGTAAAGTTCATTATGAGCTGAATCCAACGATATAAAGTTTTCGTGGCTACGACTTATATTGCGCCAGCAATGAAATTTTAAACATTTTCCTTATTTCAGCTGGTTTTTGCTAGTTTACGCTGGTTCAGGTAAATCTAGGCGGCAACATCAAAGGAAGCCAAAAACCAGCTTGAAATAAGGGAAATGTTTAAAAATTCATTGCTGGCGCAATATAAGTCGTAGCCACGAAAACTTTATATCGTTGGATTCAGCTCATAATGAACTTTATGATTATGTTATTTTTATTCACTTTTGGTGGATTCGCTTTGCCGGAATTTTGGGTCAAAAAGTGGTATTTTTCGAAAAAATCGACTTTCAAATTTTGAAATACCACGTATATCAGATGAAAGCGGACACCCAGGCGGTCCTGAAAATCCAATCAAAAAATTTTTTTCGTTGAGCGAGTGGCGAGTAACAACCAGTCAAAGTCGAAAAAGCGGCAAAGATCAAAGGATTTTGAAAATCTAAAAAATGGAATAACTCACGCAATTTTCAACCAACAAAGCTGAAATTTGGTGTGTAGGACATTCGGGCAAGGGGAAAATTTTCCTGAAAAAATCGTGGTTGTAGCATTTACCAATCCTTCTGGACATATAAAAGCGGCACCCTTTGAAATCGCACGGGAAATTTCAAAAAAATTTTTTCACGAGAAGAAAGATCTCATCATTCCGGTTCAGAAAATATATAATTTATGGCAGTTATCTTGAAGCGTTTACGAGATATAAATCAAACAATTTCGCTTTCTACATTTTTTGGTCAGACTTTAGTTTAAACTTCCAAATCTGGAGTTACTATCAATTGTATATATAGTTTCGGCTGTTTCTTCACTCTTTTAAATGCAAAATTTTTAAAATGTTTGTGCTTTAAATGCTTTTCTTCTTAATGAGGTGTCTCCGTAGCGTCTAAAAACAAGCATGAAATGTGTTATTTTTGTTGGGACAGTGACAGCGAATATAATACGAGTAACTTGTTCTGAGCTAACGATAACCTGTATCGAAAAAAAGAGTTTCTGTTCAGCATTCTCTTTGATCCCAGATCTCCGTAATTCAGATTAATCGGAATCAACAAGCTAAATTGGCATGAATGGTTTGCCGCTGCTTCTTTCTGTAGGCAGCAAACTTTGTAGCGTCGATTTTCGGGAAATGGTTGCCTCTGAAAGGGTAGTTGGGATAAGGAACTTTTCTAGAAATGGTTGCCCTTGAAAGGGCAGTTGGGATAACTAATTTTTCACTAAATATCGCTAAATGTTACTTGATACACCGTCTTAAAGGGAGTCATAGCAAATCCACCAGCTCAACTTCACTACCGGCTTCGAAAAAAGCACTGATATTAGGCTTTTCTAAACAATTTGCTCACTTTTGCGGACTCCAACAGCGTAGCATTTGGCTATATCTTGAGATCCACGGGAACTAGAAACATTTCGATTGCAGATTTGGAATCTGCGTCCCCGAATTACCCTATGGCCGACTTTTCAACCAAATCGGACATTAAACGTTTTTATCCATTTTTGACACCTTCACCTGAAAATGGTTGCCCATAAAAGGGCAGTTGGGATAAGAAATTTTCTACTAAATATTGCTGAAAGTTACTTTACTCTTCTTTTTAAAGGGTGTCCTAGCAAATCCACCGGGCTAAGCTTGACTAATGAGTTCAAAAAACACCGATATTAGGCGTTTCTGGGCAGTGTGCTCACTTTTGCGGTCTCCAACAGTGTAACTTTTGGCCATATCTCGAGATTCACAAAAGCTAGAAAAACTTCGATTGCATATTTGGAATCTACGTCCCCGAATTACCCCAGGACATGCTTTTCAACCAAATCGGAGAGAAAAAGTTTTCGACCATTTTTGAGAATCGCCTTGCCAGAGAACCAGAACCCCCCTTTAAACCAGAACCATTTTAAAAAATTAAATTCCCTGTCCTGGTCGACTGGGTGGGTCTAGAGCGATGAAATTAAAATGGGCCAGGTTTGGGACCAACCCCCACATACCCACCAAATTTCAGCTCCGGGCGTTGAGCCTAGCTTGAGTTAATAGGGGGGGACAAGAAGAAGAAGAATAATAATAATAACAAGCTAAATTGGCATGAATGGTTTGCCGCCGCTTCTTTCTTTACGCAGGTACGTTTGTAGCGTCGATTTTAATCAAATCGGTGGGAAAAAGCATTTTCCGTGCTGTTTTCGGAAAATGGTTGCCCTTAAAGGGGCAGTTGGGATAAGGAGCATTCTTTCGAAATGGTTGCCCTGAAAGGGACAGTTGGGATAAGTAGTTTTCCTCGAAGTGGGAGGCCTTGAAATGGCAGTTGAGATAAAGAGTTTTCCTGGAAATGGTTGCCCTTAAAGGGGCAGTTGGGATAAGCAACATTCCCTGGAAATGGTTGCCCTTAAAGGGGCAGTTGGGATAAGCAACATTCCCTGGAAATGGCTGCCCTTAAAGGGGCAGTTGGGATAAGGATCTTTTCTGGAAATGGTTGCCCTTAAAGGGGCAGTTGGGATAAGAAACATTCCCTGGAAATGGTTGCCCTTAAAGGGGCAGTTGGGATAAGAAACATTCCCAGGAAATGGCTGCCCTTAAAGGGGCATTTGGGATAAGGAATTTTTCTGGAAATGGTTGCCCTTAAAGTTGCAGTTAGGATAAGCAACATTCCCTGGAAATGGTTGCTCTTAACTAAGTTTTCACTAAATATCGCTATACGTTACTTGATACACCCTCTTAAAGGGTGTCCTACCAAATCCACCAGCTCGACTTGACTAACGAGTTCGAAAAAACAGGCTTCCTAAACAATTTGCTCACTGTTGCGGATTCCAACAGTGTAACTTTTGGCCATATCTCGAGATCCATAGGAGCTACAAAAAGTTCGATTGCAGATTTGGAATCTGCGTTCCCGAATTACCCTATGACCGGCTTTTCAACCAAATTGGACATTAAAAGTTTTTATCCATTTTTGACACCTTCCAGAAGAAGATGGTTGCCCATAAAAAGGCAGTTGGGATAAGGAATTTTCGATTAAATATCGCTGCAAGTTACTTGACACTTCTTTTTAAAGGGTATCCTAGCAAATCCACCGGCTAAACTTGACTAACGAGTTCAAAAAGTACTGATATTAGGCTTTTCTATACAATTTGCTCACTTTTGCGGACTCCAACAGCGTAGCATTTGGCCATATCTCGAGATCCACGGGAGCTAGAAACATTTAGACTGCTGATTTGGAATCTGCGTCCCCGAATTACCCTATGACCGACTTTTCAACCAAATCGGACATTAAACGTTTTTATCCATTTTTGACACCTTCACCTGAAAATGGTTGCCCATAAAAGGGCAGATGGGATAAGAAATTTTCTACTAAATATCGCTGAAAGTTACTTTGCACTTCTTCTTAAAGGATGTCCTAGCAAATCCACCGGCTAAACTTGACTAATGAGTTCAAAAAACACAACTATTAGGCGTTTCTTTACAGTTTGCTCAGTTCTGCGGTCTCCAACAGTGTAACTTTTGGCCATATCTCGAGATTCACAAAAGCTAAAAAACTTCGATTGCAGATTTGGAATCTACGTCTCCGAATTACCCCAGGACAAACTTTTTGACCAAATCGGAGAGAAAAAGTTTTCGACCATTTTTGACACCTTCCTCTGAAAATGGTTGCCCATAAAAAGGCAGTTGGGATAAAGAATTTCCGATTAAATATTGCCACAAGTTACATGACACTTCTTTTTAAAGGGTGTCCTAGCAAATCCACCGGCTAAACTTGACTAACGAGTTCAAAAAACACAGATATTACGCGTTTCTGGGCAGTCTGCTCACTTTTGCGGTCTCCAACAGTGTAACTTTTGGCCATATCTCGAGATTCACAAAAGCTAGAAAAATTTCGATTGTAGATTTGGAATCTGCGTCCCCGAATTACCCTAGGACTGACTTTTCAACCAAATCGGAGACAAAAAGTTTTTGACCATTTTTGAGAATCGCCTTGGTCCCCCCTTACGATTTTAAAAAATTAAATTCCCTGCCCTGGTCGACTGGGTGGGTCTAGAGCGATGAAATTAAAATGGGCCAGGTTTGGGACCAACCCCCACATACCCACCAAATTTCAGCTCCGGGCGTTGAGCCTAGCTTGAGTTAATAGGGGGGGACAAGAAGAAGAATAATAATAATAATAATAACTAGCGCTACTGCAAGAATGTGTTGCCCACAACAGGTCTTTCTGTTTATTTTTCTGCCATAACTTTCGCTAGACGCATTTTCAGAACCTGTTAAGCTGTTTCTATTTCAGGAAATCTGTCCGACGACTCAAAGAGCTTTCAATTAGGTACCATATTGCCCATTTTTCAACGAATTTTTGAAAATCCGGTTTTTTCCGGAAATTCCGGATTTTCCGATCTTCGGCCATAACTTTCGCTAGACACGCATTTCCGGAAAATGTGGCAAGGAGAAAAGTTGCTCAGCTCGACGAGTTCTTTCATTTGAGTACCATATCGACCACTTTCAGAGAAATTTTTCTAAATCCGGAATTTTCCGGAACGAATATCTCGAAATCCGTAAATTTTCGGGAAATTTCGGTTTTAGTTTCGAAATCAGCGTGGTCGAGTTACCCTATGACCAACTTTTGAGCGAAATCGGAGACAAAAAATTTTTGACCAAATTTTGGATTTTGAAATTTCGCCTTGGTCCCCCCTTACCAACCGAAAAAATCCGGGATTCCTTCCCGGAACCCGGAATATCGGAGCCATCTTGCTTCCGGGAGATGTCCTGGTCAAGGGCTTCAAAATAAGGTATCAACCACCCCTGTACCCCTTCCCAATCTCGAGATCTAGGGGGGGACAGACGGAATAATAATAATAAGCACAGAACGATAACAAAGTGTTGCCCATTCCTTTGGAAAAGTGGGCAACACAATAACAAGCTAAACTGGCATGAATGGTTTGCCGCCGCTTCTTTCTTTAGGCAGCTACGTTTGTAGCGTCGATTTTCGGGAAATGGTTGCCCTTGAAAGGGCAGTTGGGATAAGTAATTTTTCACTAAATATCGCTAAAAGTTACTTGATAGACCCTCTTAAAGGGAGTCCTAGCAAATCCACAGCTCAACTTGACTACCGGCTTCGAAAAAAGTGCTGATCCGGCTGTTCTAAACAATTTGCCCACTTTTGCGGACTCCAACGGTGTAACTTTTGACCATATCTCGAGATTCACAAAAGCTAGAGAAATTGCGATTGCAGATTTGGAACCTACGCCCCCGAATTACCCCAGGACTTACTTTTCAATCAAATCCGAGATTAAAAGATTTTATCCATTTTTGACACCTTCGCCTGAAAATGGTTGCCCATAAAAGGGCAGTTGGGATAAGAAATAATCTTCTAAATATCGCTAAAAGTTACTTAACACTTCTTTTAAAGGGTGTCCTAGCAAACCACCGGCTAAACTTGACTAACGACTTCAAAAAATACAGATATTAGGCGTTGCTGGGCCGTTTGCTCACTTTTGCGGTCTCCAACAGTGTAACTTTTGGCCATATCTAGAGATTCTCAAAAGCTAGAAAAATTTCGATTGCAGATTTGGAATCTGCGTCCCCGAATTACCCCAGGACATGCTTTTCAACCAAATCGGAGAGAAAAAGTTTTCGACCATTTTTGAGAATCGCCTTGCCAGAGAACCGGAACCCCCCTTTAAACCAGAACCATTTTAAAAAATTAAATTCCCTGCCCTGGTCGACTGGGTGGGGCTAGAGCGATGAAATTAAAATGGGCCAGGTTTGGGACCAACCCCCACATACCCACCAAATTTCAGCTCCGGGCGTTGAGCCTAGCTTGAGTTAATAGGGGGGGGACAAGAAGAAGAAGAATAATAATAACACGACGAGAATAAGGGTTTGCCCTTTTCCTTCGGAAGTAGCGGCAAACCAATAACAAGCTAAACTGGCATGAATGGTTTGCCGCCGCTTCTTTCTTTAGGCAGCTAAGTTTGTAGCGTTGATTCTCGGGAAATGGATGCCTCTGAAAAGGTAGTTGGGATAAGGAACTTTTCTAGAAATGGTTGCCCTTGAAAGGGCAGTTGGGATAAGAGATTTTCACAAAAGTTACTTGATACACCCTCTTAAAGGGAGTCCTAGCAAATCCACCAGCTCAGCTTGACTACCGGCTTCGAAAAAAGTACTGATATTAGGCTTTTCTAAACAATTTGCTCACTTTTGCGGACTCCAACAGCGTAGCATTTGGCCATATCTCGAGATCCACGGGAGCTAGAAACATTTAGACTGCTGATTTGGAATCTGCGTCCCCGAATTACCCTATGACCGACTTTTCAACCAAATCGGACATTAAACGTTTTTATCCATTTTTGACACCTTCACCTGAAAATGGTTGCCCATAAAAGGGCAGTTGGGATAAGAAATTTTCTACTAAATATCGCTGAAAGTTACTTTACACTTCTTTTTAAAGGGTGTCCTAGCAAATCCACCGGCTAAACTTGACTAATGAGTTCAAAAAACACAACTATTAGGCGTTTCTTTACAGTTTGCTCAGTTCTGCGGTCTCCAACAGTGTAACTTTTGGCCGTATCTCGAGATTCACAAAAGCTAGAAAAACTTCGATTGCAGATTTGGAATCTACGTCCCCGAATTACCCCAGGACAAACTTTTTGACCAAATCGGAGAGAAAAAGTTTTCGACCATTTTTGACACCTTCCTCTGAAAATGGTTGCCCATAAAAAGGCAGTTGGGATAAGGAATTTCCGATTAAATATTGCCACAAGTTACATGACACTTCTTTTTAAAGGATATCCTAGCAAATCCACCGGCTAAACTTGACTAACGAGTTCAAAAAACACAGATATTACGCGTTTCTGGGCAGTTTGCTCACTTTTGCGGTCTCCAACAGTGTAACTTTTGGCCATATCTCGAGATTCACAAAAGCTAGAAAAATTTCGATTGCAGATTTGGAATCTGCGTCCCCGAATTACCCTAGGACTGACTTTTCAACCAAATCGGAGACAAAAAGTTTTTGACCATTTTTGAGAATCGCCTTGGTCCCCCCTTACGATTTTAAAAAATTAAATTCCCTGCCCTGGTCGACTGGGTGGGTCTAGAGCGATGAAATTAAAATGGGCCAGGTTTGGGACCAACCCCCACATACCCACCAAATTTCAGCTCCGGGCGTTGAGCCTAGCTTGAGTTAATAGGGGGGGACAAGAAGAAGAATAATAATAATAACTAGCAAAGTGGCGAGAATGGGTTGCCGCGGCATTTTCCCTTAGAGACACGGGTCTTTGTCAGAAGAATGCAACAGTTTTTTGGTCGTAACTTTCGCTAGTCGCATTCCCGGAAACTGCCGCAAGCAGAAAAGTTGTTCAGCTCGACGAGCTCTTTCATTTGAGTACCATATCGACCACTTTCGGAAAATTTTTTCAAAATCCGGGTTTTCGGGAATTCCCGGATTTTCAGTTTTTCGGCTGTAACTTTTGCTAGACGCATTTCCGGAAAATGTCGCAAGAAGGAAAGTTGTTCAGCTCGGCGAGCTCTTTCATTTGAGTACCATATCCACCACTTTCGGAGAAATTTTCAAAATCCGGAATTTTCCGGGTCGAATATCTCGAAATCCGAAAATTTTCCGGAAATATCGATTTCAGTTTCGAAATCAGCGTGGTCGAATTACCCTATGACCAACTTTTGAGAGAAATCGGAGACAAAAAATTTTTTGGTCCAAAATCCGGGTTTTCGGGAATTCCCGGATTTTCAGTTTTTCGGCTGTAACTTTTGCTAGACGCATTTCCGGAAAATGTCGCAAGAAGGAAAGTTGTTCAGCTCGACGAGCTCTTTCATTTAAGCACCATATTGACCACTTTCGGAAAAATTTTTCAAAATCCGGAATTTTCCGGGTCGAATATCTCGAAATCCGAAAATTTTCCGGAAATTTCGATTTCAGTTTCGAAATCAGCGTGGTCGAATTACCCTATGACCAACTTTTAAGCAAAATCGAAGACAAAAATTTTTTACGTTTCCCTTGGTCCCCCCTTACCATTCTGAAAAATTCCGGGTGCCGCCATTCCCGGAATCCGGGAAATATCGGACTGCCCGCGCTTCAGTCAACACTTCACCCCACCCCCAACACCCCTTAAAAATTTCAGCCCAATCGGGCCACCTTAGCAAAAGTTAGAGGGGGGGGGACAGGTGTGGTCACGAGAATAATAAAAACGGACATACCCAGATGAAAGGGTTGCCTTTTTGTTGAAAAAGCGGCAACCCAATAATAACACGACGAGAATAAGGGTTTGCCCTTTTCCTTCGGAAGTAGCGGCAAACCAATAATAATAACACGACGAGAATAAGGGTTTGCCCTTTTCCTTCGGAAGTAGCGGCAAACCAATAATATTGTTATCCTGCATGCATGGTCCTCTTTGCAATTCGAAAAAGTCATTCCTAATTTTTGTCAGATTTGTCAGGTTTTAAAAATTTAGAGCAACTAGAAATACCTAATATGTACGTATATATATATATATATTATAGGGGAGCGCGAGAGCGCCCCTATAATATGGGTGTAAAGGCTCATGGGTGTATCGGCCCTTGGAGACCCGTTCGAGCTCCGTGCCAGCTAAATACTCAACGAAACTGGACAATTTTGGTATCGTTGGAATCTACACGACGAGTACTACAAGTCGCAAAAAAGTTTTGGTCAAAATTTCCAACTTTGGAAATTTTCGCTTCCGGGCAAGTTAGGTCCGTTTGTTTTTTTTTCCGTTTAATTAACTCTTTGAAAATTGCATTTTTCTGTCGCAGTGTTAGAACGATCTGGGCATTTTCAGCAGGTGAAGTTTGGTTTTTCTGAACGTATATACCCCGAAAGTGAACCTTTTTGATATTTTTTCGCTGCCCGGCCCGGCCGGCCCCCCGGACGGCCGGCCCAAAGTGAGACTTGGCGCTAAAATGGCCAAAAATGCGCCAATTTTTTGTCAAAGCTACAGGACTCAGGAAGACGCTAGAGAGACGTGGTTTGTTGCATAAGGATCTACGGAAGGGTTTATATGTCCTAACGAGGGCGATTTTTGATATCTGGCCAGGATCGTTCTGGCGGCCGGCCCAAAGTTGGTCCGGCCAAATAGCCATTTTCGGAAAATTTCTAAGTCCCAACTCTACAGGAAATAGTAAAAAATAGGCCTAAATATGCTGTTTTGGGCCATATAGTGGGACGCATATAAGGGTTATCGGGGTCGCTGAAAACGATGAGCATAGTCGCAGCGCTGTGCGGTGCTGCTATCGTGCTGTACTGTTGTGCAGCAACCATAGCACGCTGTCTGTAGACTGACCGTAATCGGCTAAACATATGAAACTTGGTGATAATTGTGTCTGTAGTAAGGAGGAACTGTAGCTATGTTAGTTAGTGCACTCTGTAGCTTCCACCGTGCTGTATGTGCTGCCCCAAACACAGCACAGTCGATAACAAGTTATTCATTCGTCACTGGCATTTGAAATTCGGCATACAGATTGTTTAGGACATGACAAACTATTATAGATACGTTTTGTATACTTATTACGATGTTACTATGTGGTTGCGCTGTAGTGGAGTGCTGCAGAAGTACAGCACGGCCTATAACTAACTATAGATAACTTGCAATCGCCTGAAATTCTGCAGGCAGCAGCGGAATAGCATTAGAAATTGTGCCGTGTAAGTCTCCTTCTTTGGCATTGACGTTTGCGTCTGGTTGCGCTGCAGTAGAGTGCTGCTGAAGTACAGCACGGCTTATAACTAACTATAGATAACTTGCAATCGCCTGAAATTCTGCAGGCAACAGCGGAATAGCATTAGAAATTGTGCCGTGTAAGTCTCCTTTGGCATTGACGTTTGCGTCTGGTTGCGCTGCAGTAGAGTGCTGCTGAAGCACAGCACGGCCTATAACTAGCAACAGACAAACAGCAATCGCCTGAAATTCTGCAGGCAACTGCGGAACAGCATTAGAAATTGTGCCGTGTAAGTCTCCTTCTTTGGCATTGACGTCAAAATAGAGAAAAAGGATGAACTTTTCAAGCTTCTTTGTTCTGTACTTTCGGTTGACGATTAATGATTGGCAGAATTTTTAAAGTTTCTTTCACACAGCTTTAACGTTTTTGCTTTTTACTGAGAACCTTAAAAATGAAATAGGACAAGAATAAAAATGCTCCGGTGGAGCATGAAAAATGCAATATGGGTGACATTAGGTTGTAAATGGACAGAGGACTAGGTTTTAAAACGTTAATATGGGAGGGGCAGGTTGTAAATGCCAGGAGGACTAGGTTAAAAGCGCACTAATATGGACCAGCTTCGCTGAACAACCCATATTCGCGGTCACTCATGCTCCACTCCACATGACATACGAGTAAGATCCTGCATTCTTCAACTTTCAAAGCAAGCGGGACGATTTTGAAATATTAAAGCTTATTCCAAATAAACAATGCAGTTCTGGTAGAAAGGTGGTCAAGGTGTTTTTTCTGCAGTGTCAGCGCAGAATCTTGTATTAAGTTGATGCGAAAAGCAGTTGACATTATGTACGTGTATTATTAAGTTGTATAATAAAGGAGCACGACCACATATACTTGCAGGCCGTGCTGACATATCGTACAATTTTTCGAAGAACTGCCAATATCAACAGCAAGCAGCAGCCGATAGAAACTCTGGACAGTTTTCGCGAATATGGGTTGTTCAGCGAAGCTGGTCCATATTAGTGCGCTTTTAACCTAGTCCTCCTGGCATTTACAACCTGCCCCTCCCATATTAACGTTTTAAAACCTAGTCCTCTGTCCATTTACAACCTAATGTCACCCATATTGCATTTTTCATGCTCCACCGGAGCATTTTTATTCTTGTTTATATATGCGTGCATAATCTCTTCTTTTTGCTTTTTTGATGCTGATGTTGAACGTAAATTATTTTAGTGGGGAGTGGATTAAAGACTGCCACTTTAAATATTTTCAGAGTCTTCAGCTTTTTTCTTTCATCATAGTACTTTTTTGTGTCTTTGTGTGTTTTTGCGACATTCCGATGCTTATATGCGCTGTGTGTTTGCAACTAAAATGTGTTTCTTCTCCCGTTATATGTTCAGTTGGTCGTGTCTGTGTGCAATAATGTGATGTACATATGTTGTGTAGTGCTTAATATGTACGTATGTGTGTTTTGCGAGCGGAGTGTGTATGGAAACCTGGAAACTGTTAATCTAAATCTACCTCTCTCTTTCTCTATCTTTTGTTTGACTGTACTTAGCGGTTCCGAGACTGACTTGATATTGGATTGAGAATTTCGTATTTCGTATTCGTAAGCCTTGCGAAGAGCTTCAAAATGAGCCATAAAACGTCTCTCTAGCGCTTACCGTTGGTGAGAAATTTTCGACCAAACCGATGGGAAAAACCCAATGCGGGAAAAAACCCATGGGCGTGAAAAAACCCAGCCGAATTTTTTGCTGCAAGCATGCAAGAACGGTTTTGACTATACCATTCGAAAGAGCGGGTCATTTTTAGTACACCTGAATCATAAAATACCAATATTTTTGCAAAAAATCATGTCAAATTGACTTTTCAAAATTTCATATGTTTAACACGTAAAAAACATAGGCAAATTTAGGAAATTTTTGAAATTTGCTTAATTTCTGCAGTTTAAGCATCCTATCACATAGAAAACGTGTTTTTATTGCATTTAAAGCCAAACACGACCTATTTTAGTGAAAAATTTAGCGGTTTTTGGCGAAATTTGAAAATTTGGCTTGAAATGGCACCATCTCAGATTTTGGCCACCTGGACGTCACATGGAAGGTCGAACCTAGGTAGAATCTATACCAAATTAATCAGGAGGCTCTACTGAGCTAAGAAATGCATGAATTTTTCCTTTGCTGCTAATGGTTAGAAAAAAAATTTCATTTTGAAATTTGGGTTTTTCCCCGCACATGGCTTTTTCCCCGCACATGGGTTTTTTCCCGCCGAGTCTAGGTCACCCCCAGGTCGCACCACAGGCACTAGAGCCAAATTGCATACATCATCGTGAAGTTCGAGACATATCCTCTGTGAAACTGTAATCCGTTTTGGGCTAAGTCTTTCCAGTAGTTCAGGGTGACCCCCCAAAGTTGACCCTGCCTGACCCCCATGTTGGAACCAAAAATTCCAAAATTTTCAAAGTCCCGAAAAATTTGCTGAGAGGCAGTGAGAGCTACAATAATACACCCTCTAGGGTAGTTTTGGACGCTCTTTAAGATAGGCTATTAAAATCCGATCTAGCTCATATGGGTGACTCACACTGGAGATGGGTTTTTTCCCGTATATCGGATTGGGTTTTGTCCCGCCGCGCTATTATACGTAATGTAAAAGAAAAATATTTGGACTAGCACAGGCCCGCACCCTGGATTTTGAAAAGGGGGGGGTCCAAGGTAAAGCACAACGATGGATCTGGGGGGCTCCGTCCCCCAGAAGTTGTAGAATTTTTGCCCAAAAACAGTACATTGGACGTTTATTTCTTGCAAAAAGTGAATTTTCGCGCCGAAGGCGGGAAAATTTTTTAAAAATAGCTGTTTTTGCCATAAAAATAGCAAAAATTTTCTATTTTGCATCCCAAAAGGGGGGGGGGTCTAGACCCCTTGAACCCCCCCTGGGTGCGGCCTTGGACTAGCACGAGGGCACTAGCGTAGCCAGAAAAAAATTTCGGGGGGGGGCAAGTCAAAATTTTTCAGGCTTAATTGTGGCAGTTAAAAAATGGAACCGCAGGCATTTTATCATGTGAGCTTATTTTTCGGGCTTTAAATTGACAATTTTTTGAAAAATAGAAAATTAAAAGTGCCGCCTTTATATACATGAATTGCGCAACTAACAATAGCGCCCCCCAGAAGTTGAAAAAATATTTAATTTTGCTGCCTGAAATGAATTTTTCTGAGCACATTTTCCTCCTGTAGCATTCCCAAAAGCACATAGAGTAAAGGGACTGATGTGGGCCACCCTGCAAAGTGAATCACTGGAATTGTTTTTGAGTACAGTAAGCCCGTTAGATCACATGAAACAATTAGGTTTATATTCGGGAAAAGCCTGCAACAATCCCCATCAATCTATCAAATAATTGGTTGATTTTGAGCCAGAAATAAGCTGATTGGCTATGGGTGGTTCACTTTGCACGTCTCCAAAAAGTGACCCACTTTCAGTCCCTTTACTATAGTTTGGTTTATTCAGAACATAGAACAGAAAGTATATATATTCGGAAATTTAACTGTAGGGAAGTGAATGAATGAACAAATGCTAACTTCTATAACGTTACACAGTAGCTAAAATTTTTTGCTATTTTTCAGAAAAAAGTGTACTTATATACGAGCTTTTTTGAGCAAAGCACGGTAAATAAGTTCCATACTTCACTGCATTATACTAACTAAGATCAGGTATATTACAGTTGTGATTACGACATTTTATTGACAACGAAGAAACAAGAATTCGAATGCGAATGCGAACATTTTTGGATTTTAGTTTTAAATTGTTTTAATTTTCATCAATTTTTAGGTTCTACGCAGTCTACAGCTGCTGTCTGCGTCATAAATATTTCCCGATGGCAGATATTTCCAGGGGGCAACCCAATTTCGGGGTGCATGCCCCCTTGCCCCCCCCTCCTGGCTACGCGCCTGCCGAGGGTGTATTTGATTTATTTCCTTAATTTGGGAAGAATTTCTTTTTTTGCCCACTTCATCCCAGATATAAATTCCGGAAAAGGAAAAATAGTGGTACGTAACCTAACTTGTTCCTATAAATTGTGATTACGTTCTGCAGGATCTCCTGTTTCCCAGCAACATGAATCTAGCTTGCCTTCGTTCGCACTGAGAGGGGGTGGGTGGGAGAGGCATTTAGAGATGAAGGAAAGTAGAGGATTAAGATTAAGTATTCCAGCGGACAGAGGCCCCAGATTTAGTTTCAATGACTGTAACATTGCAGGCAATCGTTGACAATCATTTACTCCTTAAGGGTAAAACACAATTCTTTTATCGATTTCGTGTCTGTTTTCTTTGAGCTTAGATAGAATGCAGGTCTGTTGTTAGCTACGTTGTTCCGAAGAGAAGGGGGCGCTCTGATACCAAAGAGCTTATCTAGTAGGTATATAATCTGTACTCGTGGTGTTACTTTTGTTTTTTAGGATTGTGAACTCCTTAGTCTTTTCTATAGAGGATTATTAAATCAGACTTACCGTGGACTTAAATAATGTCTGGTAAAGTTTAAGAATAGCAGCAGACTAGCTGAAGGTAAACTACTGGATTGCCATTCAAAAATCGGACGTAGTCTTCTGCCATTCCGTTTTATTGCAGTCCAGGGTTAGAATTGCAAGTGGTGTATTTTCTGGTCTAGATTGGAGATTGGTGTTCAGTCCGTTTACGAGGATGTGGCCCGAGACACGAATCGAGGCCACACGGTCCGGGCCGTCTGCGAGACCTTCCAGCTTTCCAAGGACGCCGGGTTCAAGGTCGTCTCCCATATGATGCCGGATCTGCCCAATGTGGGTCTGGAACGGGACGTGGAACAGTTCATGGAGTTCTTCGAGAACCCCGCCTTTCGTCCGGACGGACTCAAGATATATCCAACGCTCGTCATACGAGGAACTGGTATGCTGCCTAAATACCTACGTGCTGTAGCATAGATAAAATTCTTTCTAGGTCAGTTCATTCACAAATTGAATCGTCAGGTGCAGGAGGGAATTTTGGGGGGAGGGTGAACCGGCGGGCCGAATCCCAAAAAACCTGAAAATCCGGATTTGGGGGAGTGAGCGACCGAGCTTTAGGTCTGGAGGGTGAGAACCCTCCCAAGCACATGTATGAATTGTATCTTTAGTATGAGGAAAGTGAGATGCCGTTGCTGCGTTTGCTTAACATGGGTGATTGCCTATTCCCTGGGTTTTCTTTAGTGGGGGGTGGGCGGGCGCCCGCCAAATTTTAAGGATTTTTGGTCAAAACTTTTTCGGCTTCGCCAGAATTTTTTGGTCAAAAATCGTATATTTTGGTACTAAAACTTGATTTTTCAGCACTTTCGAGCTTAGTATTTTGGTACTAAAACTTGATTTTTCAGCACTTTCGAGCTTAGTGGTAGCAGTATGGGTAGAAAACACTCAATTTTTACGGTATTTTTGGCATTTTCAGCCCATTTTATTTCTCCCTCCCCAATTTTTTGGCCTAGGGAAAACCCAGATTCCGTGAAAGATTAGTTTTTGTGACAAGACTGAATTTGGTTTTTATCTTTGTTTGTTTTTTATGTTTGTCCAGTGCTGTCTGTTTTAGGTTTGTATGAGCTGTGGAAGACGGGACGCTATCGCAGTTATCCGCCGGACGTCCTGGTGGATTTGATCGCCCGGATTCTGAGTCTGGTTCCGCCGTGGACTCGGATCTATCGGGTTCAGCGGGACATCCCGATGCCGCTGGTCAGTTCGGGAGTGGAGCACGGGAACCTTCGGGAACTGGCCCTGGCTCGAATGAAGGACCTCGGAACGACCTGTCGCGATGTCCGAACCCGGGAGGTCGGCATACAGGAAATTCATAATAAAGGTACATACATCTATGGTCTATCTGCATTCCTGCGATTTTCTTTGCCTGGCTGATTGTTTTGGGTTTGCTGTTGTAATTTGATAAGGGGGAGAGTGAGATCGGGTTCTGACATGTGGGAGGAGTTTTTGTGTTGGTGAATACTTGGGTTTACTTTTCTGGTCATGGTTTCTGACTCGTGTTTGTGGCAGCTGGCAGATGTGTATGCATATCAGGGTAGGGCATGACAGTGGTTGTCTTAACCTAGATTGCCGCTTTTCTGTCCGGTACTGTCTCTACAGTCGTTCGCCACTACTACAAATTGCACCCATTCCATGTTCGCAAGCGTGTCAACAGGGAAACTTCAGAAGTAGCTTGAAGGCTAGGGTAGGAGGATGATATGATTTGAGGATCGCGAGGTTTAGTTTTATTAGGGGATCGTGTAGGGCATCTGCCTTGAGGAGCTGGCCCCTCCTCCACGGTTGTAGTCATCATTCGAGGTGACACTCCTGGCTCAAGGGCTGTGTATCCGGGTATGAGCACCGGCACCCCGTAGTCCCTGACAAGGGTAGTATAATTCTCTGAACCGGGGTTATCTTTACCTGTACCTTTAGTGTTGTTATTGTTGTTGTCTGTTTCAGTCCGCCCCTATCACGTAGAGCTGATCCGTCGTGACTATGTGGCCAACGAGGGCTGGGAGACGTTCCTCTCCTACGAGGATCCGGAACAGGACATCCTCGTGGGACTCCTCCGACTCAGACGCTGCGGCGCCGCCACCTTCCGACCCGAACTCGCCTCCTGTCCCACCTCCATTGTCCGCGAACTTCATGTCTATGGGAGTGTCGTTCCTGTTAGTGCAAGGTACATATCTTCGCTTTTTTCTTGGCCAAAATTTTTGGGGGATTGGAGAAGTTAGTCAGGGGGGCACTGATTTCTGGGGGGTGTAGGAATTAGGAAAAAGCCTAGTATGTCAATTAGCCCTCTGGTAGCTTCTTGAAATATCAAGTTAAAGGTGTTCTCTGATGTATAAAGGCTGAACCCTACAAACAGAGGATACTCTGTGTTTAAGTTTTGATCGAAAACTAAAAATTTGGAATTTTCTGGGCACCTCAGGTTGTGGAGAACCCAAAAGGGAAGGGGTGGTTCCCTACTCTCGCCCCGCTCACACCCACTCAAGAAAATTCAGGAGTCTATCTAGATGCCAGCTTGCACTTCCCACTACTATATTGTCTGGACCTGAAGCTAGATTGGACTAGCAGTTTAAGGATTCTTTCTTTTTTTCTTATGGTGCCATAAGGAAGTCTCGGACTAGCAGTTTAAGGATTCTTTCTTTTTTTCTTATGGTGGCATAAGGAAGTCTCGGACTTGTGGCTGCAGTATGTTTTTTTCTCCGAATTTCTCAGTTGTATTTTATTGTGAGTGTTTTTTGTGTGTTGTAGAGATCCGGGGAAGTTTCAGCATCAAGGTTTTGGCCAGCTGTTGATGGAGGAGGCGGAGCGAATCGGAAGGGAGGAGCATGGATCCGAGAAGATGGCCGTCATTTCCGGAGTCGGGACCCGGAACTACTACCGGAAATTGGGATATGAACTGGAAGGCCCCTATATGACCAAGTCTCTACTGACTCCCTAATGATAGATCTATGGGATTCTTTTCTTTCTTGTTATTTTTTGCTTCTTTTTGCTCTATTTTCCCCGGTGGAAATTTTCCGTTCCGGGATCCGTTTCGGGTTTGTCGTTGACGGAGAAATCAGTGAAGCCAGTTGTGAAGAGATTAGATTGTGGAAGGAAAAGACTTATCGGAGAGAGAGAGAGAGCGATGCAAATGAGAGTGGGTGTGATCCTGGTTGCTCCCTCTAACTTCATTTTGATGAATTGTTGATTGTGATGCTCTGCAAGGAAGGAAGCAGCTTCATTGCAGTGAACAACTGGATTCATACCTTCCATGGAAATAAGATCAGTGTCACCAACAAAACAACAAACTCTTGTTACGTTTATAATGGATTGCCTAATTAATTAATCAAATTATATAATTCGGAATGTTTTTGCACGCGGTGAAAATGCTTTGTGCTTATTTCGTTCTTCTTTTGTTGCGTCGGGTTTCTAATTTGCATTGGAATTTGTACTGATACATTCAGAAAAACTAAAACGTTTTTGCAATGCTTTCGTCAGAAACCAATTAGAATAGCTGTTGTGCGTTTGTCTTCCTTTCAATTTATAGGCACTTTTTTCACCGTGCACAGTGAACTAGATTCCTAATCTAAAGGAAACCAGAAGTTTTTGGGATAGTCCTTTGTTTTAATGTTGCTCTGATGTTGAAAGAATGTATGTACATCCATTATTAGCATAGGCTAGGTAGGCACAACTAGGCACTGTCTAAAACTGGAAATTGTTAAACTGTTGCTATTTTATGTACTACTATGTAAATGTGTTTGCGCTTTACACTAATGTTGCTTCGTTCGACTTGGAGACTTGTCAGTTTTCCTGAAAAGAAAAATGTCAAAGTTTGATGTTTCATTTTGACTTGAAAATTATTCCTGACACTGGAAATTAATTGACACTTATGTCCATACTGTACTGTGCCATAAGGTTTGGGTCACTCACTCACTGTATGTATTGTTTTGATTTGCCTTCATGAGGGGCATTTCCTTTTTTGAATTTGTCATAAAGAAATAATGAAAAACGCCTGCCTGCAGTCACTAAGGCAAAAGCCTTAGTCCGAAACAGGAGGGAGCCAATGGGCTAGGAGGGAGCCAATGGGCTTTTTTGAATTTGTGTTACTCGATTCTACCTAATCCTATATAAATTCTACTTCTCTTTTCTGAGGTTTCAGGGACCTGATTTGCTGTTTTTCTTTGCTCTAAAAGACGGGGAAAGAGTGAGCGGAGAGGGAGCAGACCTAATTATCTTATTAGTCTTATCTTATCAGCCGGAAATATCAATGAGAGAAGCACAGTCTTTCCAGCGTAGTTCTGTCTGACTGAACATTGCTTTGACTGACTTGGTGTCCACTAAAATTCTCCTTTAGCAGAGACGGAATGTTGTAAACGTACGTGTATTAATGCAGAGTTGCTTTTGGGATTAGTAAATAGTATGCATTTGGTCCATGAATGATTTGGGTTTTTCCAGGATTTATGTATGTATCCTTTCGTTTACACCCTATCCTGTACTTTCTATACTTATATGCATGTTTCTGTGTTACGCACAGTCACACATATTATGAAGAGTTTTGCTTGGAACTGTTAAACTCTGGTTTTGCCTTTTTCTTCTCTATCCCACTTTTCTTCTGTGTAGAGAAAGACTTTAAATTTTGTCTTAAACTTGTTTAATGACTGACTTTTTATGGCTTTGCTCTGTTAACTAGGCGGGCTAAGGATAGTGTTGTGTGTAATATATGCCCCTTTTTTAGAGTCAGTGGTTTTTTTCTGAATATATCTGGAGCAGCTAGTTTTTATTTTTCAGTAAATCTACTTTTCTCACTCAAGTCCCACCTATTCCAGTTATATTATGTGTGTTTTTGGTATATGTCTTATTATAATATCTCCAGAACGACACATTAGGACCGCTGCTAATGTTCGTGCAGTAAAGGAAAGGAATATATAGTTTCTATTTGTCCTGTCAGATATTATCTCCTTTTTTCTTATCAGATATTTTCCTATCAAATAAATTTTATCTCCTTCCAGATTTGCGTGAAGGGTCGTTTTCTGCTACTTGGTAAGAGTCACACGTTTTTGAATCGTAACCAGCACATCGTGTCAGTACATTAATGGTTTGAGATCCAAAACCTGAATTTAGAAGCTCATATATCTCTCAATTTGTTAATCTTGTGAAGTATTCCTGGTGACTCTTTCTCCTGTGATTTTTAGGCATCTGTTTTGACAAAATAATTTAAAATCTGCTGATTTTGATGTCATCGTTCTAGGAAACTAGGGGACATCTTGGGTTAACGTGGGGAATGATTGGTAGTGCAGAAAGTCAGAGATCCTTGAAAGCGACTATTCTTCTAAAGTAAGTTGTGCAATACTATTTTTAAGCAAATTGTTTCGAAAATTTCAAAAGAAAAGCTTGAAATTTTCCATTTTCGTGGCAGCACCCCCCCCCCCCTCCCCTTAAGCTTGTAAATATTGGCCTTTTTTGCTCACTTTGAAGTGGTCTTGTTTAAATTTTTTGGGTTGGGCCGGGTTCGGGTAGACCCCCTTCCTTCAGAATTCAGTTTATTTAGTGGTGGTCTAACTTGACACAAGTGTTCGTGCATCCACGCAAAGCGTTCCTTCCTTTGTGTGCCTTATCTATGGTGACATTATAATTCAGTGGTTGATTTTTGTGTTTTGTGTTTTTAATTTGTGGGAAAGGTCTTTAGGTGGCTGTTATTGGTTGCTGCTTGTCATTTCATGTTATCAGTTGATAAGCCAGGAGCCGCCTTGTGTTACAATTTTTTGGCACTGATTTGGTTTTCTGTATAATGCCATGATTTTGCTCGGTTTGGTGTCATTCGTCCCACTAATCCTCTTCCTTTTTTAGCTTTTATATGCATCCCTGTTGGAGTTTTGTTTCAACCGCTTGCCTGTCTAATGCATTGCGTTTAAATGGCCGTTTGTTTTTGCTATAACATAGACGTTAAAATAAACAGTTTGAAACAAACGGTTTTTGTTCCAGGAGCATTTTGTTGTTATTGTTATTACATGAAAATAGAGGACTTGTTGTATTTTGGTGTTGTCCTTGTTGTTTGAAATTTTGAAGACTACTTGGTAGAAGGCGTCTGAGTTGTGAGTCAGTCGTCATTTTGTCGTCCTTGGTTTTCTGTAGTTTTGCTAATTTTTTAATTCTTTTTGTGTGTTTGAAAGCACGTTGAAGGATGAGCACACGTTTCTTAATACTGAAAGAGATTCAAGTTGGCACTCTTTTTCCTCTAATTAACGCTAATCCTATTATGATGTGGCAGTAAGGCTCCTCCAGCCCAGAAAATTGAGCGCAGTTTTTACTGTTCTTGTTAATCATCCTAATATCTATCAGGCAGGATACTTGTGTCCTGCACCAGACTTTCGTGGGGTTGGTAACGATGACAACCGTGGAGCCCCTTCCGGAGGTAAATCCTCCAATTATTTTGGATTCAGTTCAGTAAAGCTCAGCTGCGAATTCACAGTTCATTTCTCAGTTTCTGTCTTTTTCGCATGGGTTAGGAAGTCGCAGAAACTGACCAAGGATTGGGGCTGGGGGCTCGCTTGTGACCGACTTTTTTCGTTTTCACGTTTTCCCCCATGGACCCGCGAATGAAGGCTATAAAAGTGTTTTGCTCAATATTACCTCAATCTTTCTGTTGTGTAAATGATTACTCTAACAAAGTGTTAGGCAGGAGAAGTTACACCCGCCTCCCCCCGCCCCCCATCGATGGGAGGCTTCTTCTCTCCCTCCATATCGCCCCCCCCCCCAGTTGGGCCTAGAAGTAAGCCAGGCCATTGAAGGTTTCATTACCGAAATATTCCAATTTGGTGGCTTTGAGCCTTAATACTTTGTCACAGTTTCATTTCGAGCACGGGGTAAAACGATCCCCCTTATTTAGAGATTCGTTGAGAGATTAGCCCTCCCCGTTTCTTATGATTCAGATCGGGATTCCCTTCCTATGAACTGTTCAGTGCTCGTGCGGTTCCTACTTTTACTACTTTTTTCCCAGAATCCTACTTTTTCCTAGACTAGTAAATTTTATTATTATATTAACTTTAGTTTTCTGCTTAATTTTACGAAGAGGTTAGAACATATAGGTTAGAAAGAGTTCTGCTGATATGTTTTGGAGCTCTTAGCTCCAACCCATGACCCAGGAGGCGGGTTGGTTTTTCCCCAAAAAAGTGGGTAGGGTTTTCCCCCATGGCTATAAATTGAAAGCTATTGAATGGAGCATTATCAGAATTTAATTTTTCAGACAATGTGTAATAATTTTTTCAAAGAATTTTCATGGGTCCGATTCTGAGCGGGGGGCTACCCCAATTTCAGGGGTCTGTTCGTGAAATATTCCAAAATTTTGAGGGGGTTTGTCTCAACAATAGCGAAAATTGGGATTTTTTATAATCCTCGTTAGAGAAAGTAAAAATGACCATTCTAACCAATTTTTTCGATTTTTGAAAAATTTAAAAATTGCTGGTTTGCTTAGAATGTCGAGTTTTTCGTAAAAAATCGTTGATGGAGTAGTCTCCCCTTTTCCCTTCTGTCCGAGAGGGCTAACTCTTTTTTCTTCTTGCAGAGAGGTCTACCCGTTTTCTGCCGGTCAGGGGGAGACTGCACTCATTCTCTCACGTTATCCCATGCGTAATGCCTTTCCGTTTTTTCGGTTAAACGTCAAAGTGCGCAGATCGGGGTTTTCTAGAATAGAGTATATATATATGTCGCAGTCTAAAAGCATTTTCCGTCTAATTGCAATTAGACGGAGAATTTCAGTCTAATTGCAATTAGGCTAGTCTAATAGCATGAGACTGAGCGAAATGCTGTTAGACTGAAAATTTTCAGTCTAATTGCAATTAGACGTACTATTGTTCGTCTAATTGCAATTGGACGAACAGAGCCTCGTCTAATTGCATTTTGATGTAAAATGTGTTGGTTTATGTATAAGAACAGCGCTTCACTGTAACTGTATACGGAGAAGGGCACATAAACTCGAAAAGATATTACGTCATTAAGAATAGCTTTGAAAACATAGTATATAGAATTAGACATTGGAAAAGTGAAAACTTTAAAGGATTTAAAGGATACTCCAAAGGATTTTGAAAACAGTAGAAATTATCTACAATTTATCAGAATTTGATTACTTTCAAAAGCTTAAAATTTTCTAATTTTGACTGGTTTCTATGCAATAATAAAAATGTGCGTGTAATATAAAAATATTGTAAAAATTGTATAAAAACTTGAGATCCAAATATTCGACAGTTCGACAGTCAAAATTAGAAAATTTTAAGCTTTTGAAAGTCTCCAAATTCTGATAAATTGTAGATAATTTCTACTGTTTTCAAAATCCTTTGGAGTATCCTTTAAATCCTTTAAAGTTTTCACGTTTCCAATGTCTAATTCTATATACTATGTTTTCAAAGCTATTCTTAATGATGTAATATCTTTTCGAGTTTATGTGCCCTTCTCCGTATACAGTTACAGTGAAGCGCTGTTCTTATACATAAACCAACACATTTTATATCAAAATGCAATTAGACGAGGCTCTGTTCGTCCAATTGCAATTAGACGAACAATAGTACGTCTAATTGCAATTAGACTGAAAATTTTCAGTCTAACAGCATTTCGCTCAGTCTCATGCTATTAGACTAGCCTAATTGCAATTAGACTGAAATTCTCCGTCTAATTGCAATTAGACGGAAAATGCTTTTAGACTGCGACATATATACACTAACACAAACCAGTTACTAACTAACTACGCAGCACTCAACAATTTACTATATATGTTAAAACTCATAATTTTTGGCAAAATTTCTACTTTAAAATTCCTACTTTTTTGAATAAAATTCCTACTTTTATTCCTACTTTTCCAAACATGGTGCGCACGAGGCCTGACTGTTGGAACCGCCTATGTATGTGAAAGGGAGGGACGTTTCCTCGGCCTCGACACTGCTGCCTGGCCCGGCCTGGGTCACAGCCCCGGTGTTCAGGCCCCGGTCTCCACTGGAGCAAAATTTAACGCAATTTTGTACATTTGGGACATTTTCTGACCAAAGTTTTGGAATTTCAAAAGTAAGAAATAGGTTAAATTGTTATATACAAATCGCTAATCTGAATGGTTATAAACATGGAATTTTCAGGTCCCGGCTCCGGTAGTGGCGGCACCGGTGCCTCTCTAATACGTAGGGCAGTAATTCTGGACTGCCCCTACCCGCTGCCGAGCTGCCACACAGAGTCCTGCAGTTTTCAAATACAACTAAGAAATAAATAATTTTGTTTTGAACTTAAAAATGCAGAATTTTAGTAGATGTATGTAGATTTCTAGAAGATGCACAATTTTCTGAAAACTTGAGCGAGTGAAATTATAGAATCTTTTTCCTTGCTTTAAATATTTCATCGAGCGGCCCCGCGAATTATCGTGAACATTTAGGCGTTTTTGTTTGCACCCGATATAGTCGAAGCGTGGTTGCTTTATTTATTTCAGACTCAGGATTTATGCCGAGTCTGCCCTATATGCTCAGTTTTCGTATTAAAATAAGCCATTTCATAGTAGTAAGTGTGTACGTCATGTAGATAGATGATAAGATAGATGATAGTTTTGATAAGCATAAAGCTAAAAAGCTAATAATAATAATAACCAATTGTGACGTGAAAAACTTAGCCCTACTTACTAGCTTTGGCTTAATACGTCTACCTATGTGAATGTGTGTGTTGTGTTGTAATTGCATAAGCTTGCGTGGGTAGACGACTTTATTGTGTAATTACAACAAGTACGTACGTAAGAGAACAGCTGCCCTGTTTAAGCAAATCGTGACTAATGTAGGCGACTTTGTGTCCTGCTTCTCCGGCTCTGTCATTTTGTTGTTATATTTGCATAAATAATATAAATGATTCTACCAGTTTTATTATAATTGTCGTAAATTACATACTAACAATTACGCTGGTATTTTTAGGGTTTTAAAGAGGGCAGGGCTCGGTATTTTCCTCCAGTGAGGAGGACTAACCCTAGGTGTAAATTAGGCTAAATTTTAAGCAAAAAATTGTATGGAGGTCATTATAGAACAATACATTAGAAAAACGTTCGGATATACGTTTAGTTATTTTTTTATGTGTGCGTTCGTTGTCTGCATATGAATGGATGATATGATTATTACTCTAAACGTTTAAAATTACTGTCTTAGCTTCCACTTTTGAAAACTAATAAAAACTTGGTTAATCATGCGAGCTAAATTTTAAAAAAGGGATGAAATATAACTGCATACATAAAATTGCCTTGCTATTTAAGTAAAACCAGACAATAGAAATTTTAGCATTTTCGAGACTCATCAAAAACTTGGAGATTGCATAAAAGTTAGCAAATTTTTGCGATAAAGGGACTTGAAAGATGTGTGACAAAAACAGAGCGTTGTAAAAACCGTAGTCGACATATCGTGAAAAATTAAAATTTTGACCCCCCCCGCGCAGTGAGCTCGAAGGCTGTGCAGGCTAGAGCCAATAATTTCATTGCCCATGTATGGTTAGGAATCATTCAGCGCTCCATCATTACACATCTCTGTACTGCAACCTAACTTTATTACCTCGGTTGGCGGTAGTTTTATATGAATGTATACATATATTACCTATCTGGGAGAAGCTTTAGCATGGTTTATCGGTTGGAGCATCTGGGGATATTCGAGTGTGTTCTATTTATGTAATGTTGAGGTTGTCGTCGTATATATCTGGGAAAAGAGAGAGAGAGAGGGGTGCTCTGTTTTTTCATGACTGAATGAGATGAATGAATGTGGGGGGCAAGTATGGATAGAACTGGTTGTAAATGTGAAGTGAATTATGATGACTGACAGACATAGAGAGAGAATCATGTCATGTGATATTATATTAACTGTATATATGTATATATATGTAGTTTTGAGTGCATATATATATACCTACGTATATTAGGCTGGCATACGTGTGACATGAATTGAGTTTCCCGACTCGATGCACCTCCCACGCCTTCCATTTCATAATCCTGTGAATCTGCTGGTGTACCTGCTTTACCAATCCGTTTGTCCATTCCAACTCTGTTCATGGATGGTGATTCCCTTGTTAATAATTTTCCTATTTATACTAATTATTATGATGGTGTACAGAGGCGGACGCAGGGGGGCACGTGTCAAGTCTAGTCAGTCGATGTCAAGTTTTCTTGACCGCGATGACCGCAAAGTTCGATCAAATCGTGGCAATCTTTGTCTGTTTCTACATATATAGTCTTTGTTTCTCAATCTGGAGATTAGGAGTTTCACAAAATGTTTGTAACAGTGTTCAGTGCGTGACATAATCACAGGATCTAGTTTCGGATTGTTAAGCAGCTCGAAAATTACGTAACTATTCTTAAAGTTTCAACTAAATGTATTATAGTAACTATATATTAGTGATGGGTACCGGATATTTTTTCATATCCGGATATCCGCCTATTTTGCTTTAACGGATATCCGGATATCCGGTTATCCGCCTATTCCAAACTTAACTTCAAGAAAATTTTTTGATTTTGCAGTTAAACATTCAATTTTTCTGTCAATTTTTCGGTATGCTGTGAATTTCTATCATGCAATCAAGTAACAATCTTGGTTTCAAAAATATTTTGAGAGAAATTTTTGAAAAATATTTTAAAAATTTTGAAATTTTTGTCAAAAATTTGCTAATTTTTCATTACTTTGTCTGAAATGTACACGGATATCCGGATATCCGGATATTTTTCTCAAATCGGATATTATCCGGATATAAAAATTATCCGGATATCCAGTGCCCATCACTAATATATATATATATATATATATATATAGTATTATAGGTCTAGAAATATATATATATATATATATATATATATATATATATATATATATATATATGTGTGGGTGTATTATAGGAAACCGACACCTTAAACAGTGTTTTGACTATGCTGTCGTGTGGGATCTGCGGGTATCAACCCATGAGTGAAAAATTATGTGATGCTTCATAACTTCTTTGAAGTTTGTCTGCGTCTGTGTCTGCGTAAGACTTATAATATCTGTACTATATATACCTAGTAGGCGGTAGGCAAAAAGTAGGCACAATTCCACTTGAGATTTTCTGAGTAGGTACAATTCAACTATGCATATATAAGTGGAATACAGGGAAGGTATATAGGGTATGGAATGAACAACCGCCCCGCAGTGCTATATCAGTTCAAGTACAAAAGACACGCAAATATACGTATACGTAATGCATATGTGCGCAATTTATATATATATATATATATATTGGCCCCGTAATCGGTAATCCCTCCCTAAGAACTTTGTCTGATATCTGTTCCTCCCGTACGTACTCATAATTGTGAGTGGGATTCATTCTTTCATTAATTAGATTAGAGGCGAAGTAGACAAGGAACGGAGTAGAATGGCTTACTTGTGCGGATTATATATGATTACACATGTTTTGATATTTGCCTGAAGACATGACGTCACGGATATGTTTCCTTCCTTTCCTTTCCGTTTCCTGTTATCAAGAGTACATATATAATATAAGAGTGTGCCACTAGGCACACTATGTTATTAAAGCAAAAACTGCTCTGGGGTGCGTTTCACGAAGCTATCTTAAGTTATTACTTACGATTAAACTTAAGATAAACTTAAGATTTAACTTATGGTGTGCCTAAGACATAACATAAAGTGTTGCACAAACCTTCTCTTAGGGCCATCTTAAATTTTGAACTTAAGTTTTGCCTTAGTAAAAACGTTTCTACTTAAGTCGAGCTTAATTCAAATTTCCCGCCCAATTTTAAGTCATAACTTAGTGAAAAGTTTATTTTCACGTACAAATTTATTTCAAAAGCGGTTATTTGCAAATTGGACACTGCGGTTTTCGTTTTGACCGCAACTACACTACATACTTTCATTTCGTTCAGTTTTCTGCTTGATTCAGAATTTTCTATAATTTTCAAATTTCTTTCAAAATAGGTCGATGCTCATGTGCCAAAGCTAGCATTGATCAAGACTACTCAATCATCTCAAATTTATTATTTTGGAGCTTAAAACTGCTTTAATTGTAACTTAATGTAGGGTTATACCTACATTAAGTTTAAGAGGAAACTTACGAGGAAAGTGGATCTTAAAACTGCTTCGTGAAACTCCTACTTTAAAGTTATAACTTAAGTTGAACCTTAAAGTTCCGTCTTAGCAATTAATTTTAAGACTGATTCCTGCAACAGTTTAAGTTGCAACTAGAACTAAAATCCAACTTAAGATAAACGTAGAACTAAAGTAGGCTTCGTGAAACGCACCCCTGCTCGCTAAAGCCCCCCCCCGCAAATCAGACCCTAGTAACACCCCCCTCGCAAATCAGTACCTAGTATATACCGGGGGTACGCTCACTCGCTCTATGTTTGTGTGTTAAAGCTTTAAACACTAGCTGTACGTGCGCAAGTTTTGTACCAGCTTCGAGCTTTAGAGCACAAGCATAGCACTCGAATTTCTTCGAAGTGATGGGTCTAATTTGTGGGGGTCTTAGCGTTAGCGTTACCGTTTGCGAACAGAGCATAGTTTTTGCTCTGATAACATAGAGTGTGCCTAGTGACACATTCATATTATGTTCTCTTGCTGTTATATAATGCTGCCGTGAATGTCCCAGAGATAATCGCCACCCATATACAGGCACCCAGGTCGACACAAGACATTCAGAGTTTACCACGAAAACTTCTAACTCAGAGTTTACCACGAAAAGTTCTAACTTTTACTGCACAGTTTGAAACCATTTGGAGCCTTGCCGAGACTTTACTTGTCCCTGCTATATGTATATTTGTCATGTATCTTTTGTCTATTTCAGGAGGGTGTAACCTAAACGTCATTTTAGTGGATTTTCTGGATATTTCTGGCAGTGAAATTCTGGGGTGAAAGTATTCCTGTCCTGTTATTTCTGATCCTAAAGTCATCAGGCATTTTCTTGTTACATAATTTATTGTGGTCTTAGATTGTGATATACGAGAATTTTTGTCGCCTGTATCATTTTGTGATAATGCCTATCTTATCCACGGGTTCTGGTCTAAGTCCTAATTCTACGGTAGCCCCCGCCTCCTCCCCCTCTTCTTTAACTCGGGTCCGCTCATCTCGTCATAATCTTTGTGTCTTTGCCTTTAAGCCTACGGATACCTGTCTCAAGGTATATATATATTATATATATATCCAAGCCTTCACTAAAGTCAAGTTTGTAGCCTAATCCACCGGAAAAGAAGTTGAAATATCGCCAAAGACTTCGCCGAATTCTAGTTGTTTGTAACTTTTTGCCTCGCAACGGGGTGACCAAGGAAAACTGGAAATTTTTACTCTTATTTGTTTTTCTGAAACTGAAACTGTAAACAAGTTCAGGATCATAGAATAATCAAGGCTGAAATCCGTTCCTGGATTCAGCTTATATATATATATATATTTATATATTTATATCTAATACCTTTAAGCCTACGGATACCTGTCTCAAGGTATATATATTTATATATATATATACATATAGGCACCGGGGCCAGGCCGCGTATTTAGAAAGTGCAACCGGTCTACGCGCATTGGAAAGTGCAACCTGTCTACGCTCGTTGACTTGGAAAGTGCAACCGGTCTACGCGCATTGGAAAGTGCAACCAGTCTAGGCTCGTTAACTTGGAAAGTGCATCCCTTCAGGCACATTATCGGATTTCGGAATTCACGCAACCGTATTGCATACTAACTAACTAGCTTAAATACACTATCCAGTGTCCCTCTAAATACGCCTACAAGATCTCTACATCAAATATTTTTACTTCTTCTTCTGTCAGGCACATACAGATTAGATTTGTTTCTTATCAAAACTAACAGAGAAATATAGTAACCTGTTGTAGGAAGTACAAAAAGTATTGTAGATACCAGTAAAGAAATAAACACCAGTAACAAAATGAAGCAGACAGAATAGTTCTAAACTGAAAACAACAAACTATGACTTTGTACCATTATTGACCATGACAAAACATGACTGTGTAAACAAACAAATGAGATTGCTAGGCAGGTTATTGGAACAGACAGTAGAATTGGTCAAAATTATGAGCAAAATCAACCACATGGCACTGTTTTTTTGACATTCCAATCAATCATAGACGTCAACTTGAACTTTTCCATCCACAAGGCAGCATCATCAACAGATGAAAGTTTAACACGCAGCACAACATCGAAATCGTCATTTGAATCAAACTTAATCACTTTCTGAATCTCAAATTCAAATTCTGAAGGCAATAATTTTGTTAACACATTTAAGGCGATCGAAGTTGCCATCCTGCAAAAATAAAGCAAAACCTGTAAGCTTAAGTGTCTAAACTGTACTAAGAAAAAGTTGATTCGACAAACAGATTCAAGAATCCTGCTCTGAGATCCAGAAAATCATTATATGGAATGTTCAGCAAAATTGGGAACAAACAATTCTTCGGCTTCCCACCAAATTCCGAATCGAATCGGAATTTCCCTCCGAATCGAAAACCTAATTTCGCGAAATCGTGAGTTTGCTATATTTGAACTCAGCGTAGTCGAAAACAACCCACATCATATTTAGCTCGATTGGTCAAATTTTACAAATTTTAGCAGTGGGGTGGGGGGGGGGGGAAATGGGAAAGACCCACCAAATATCCCATGCCGCAGTGATATACAAAAAAGTCCTTAGACTGCTGCAAAACACAAAATCTGCACTTAAAATTTAAGGTAAACACGGTCGTTTTATAATTTGGAAGGAAATGGAAAATTAGCTTTACTAATTTATACTAATATTTATACATATACTAATCACATACTTAATCATCAAAACAAAATATCCAACACCTAAATTAATTTTAAGAAACGTAAAATAGCTGTGGTTTAGTTTTACTGTTTTTACGACACACAAGAATGCTAGCAATATACTAGGAAGTTAGCGACACAATAAGACGTGAACACTGCCAAACCGGTTTAGAGTGACCAACAAGACTAAAAATCGATACACTTTGGCATGGTTCATATATGGTGGAATATACATCGTTGTTTCGTTATGTATTATGCTGGGCAAAAAGCAGGGTGCGTAGACAGGTTGCACTTTCCAAGACAACGAGCCTAGACTGGTTGCACTTTCCAATGCGCGTAGACCGGTTGCATTTTCCAAGTCAACGAGCGTAGACAGGTTGCACTTTCCAATGCGCGTAGACCGGTTGCACTTTCTAAATACGCGGCCAGGCCCCGGCCCCGGTAGTCAGGCTCCGGCCCCGGTGGTCAGGCCCCGGTACCGACCGGGGCCAAAAATTAGCCCACTTTTGTAAATTTTTGACATATTTTGACTAAAATTTTTAAATTTCGAATGTGAAAAAGTGTTACAACTCGTTTGTTTCCCAGCCGACATGAATGAAAACAACGATACGTAGTAACGTTTGTATATCAAAAATTATTGCAAAATTTAAATTTTCAAGAAAATTTTTGAAAATTCTCGATTTGGACCCCCAATTTCCAGGCCCCGGCCCCGGTACCGGGGCCAAGGTGGCCCCGGCCGGGGCCATGATGCCATGGGCCATGGGTATAAAGTAAATCCAAATGAGTAAGTTAGGATTCCAAATGAGTGACTAAAAGTGAGTGTTTTATTTACGTACGAATACAGACTACGGCGACATTGCGCAGGAATTGATTCCCATGTTACGTGTATATATTCTGATTGTATATAATATAATATGACTGCTTAATATAATATGACTGCTATTTTATCCACGTTTGTCACCAAACCAACCACAGTTGATCTGATTCACGTAAAATGTTCTTGTACGTATTGAATTATTTTCCCCAGTTAAAATCAATATAGTGGCTGACTACTTGGGATTTTTCTAGGCAAAAATAAGTGGGGGTGACGTCCTCCCCCCACTAGTGGGGGGAGGTCCAAAAGTGGGGGGATGAAATGGGCTAAAAATGCTAAAAATACAGTAAAAATAGCCTGTGTTCCACATATGCTGCTATAATTCAGCTTAAATGTGCTCGAAAATTAAGTTTTAGCACCAAAAAAGACGATTTTTATCAAAAATTGACCAACAATCCTAAAAATTTGGCATTTTCTGGGCACCTTAGGGTGAGTGGGGGGAAGCCCAAAAAGTGGGGGGGGGACGGGGGGGGGGGCGCCCCCCGCCCCCCCCCCAGTAAAGTAAACCCAGCTGATTGTGATCTGTGATTTTAGGAACTGAAGTCATTGGCATCTGGTCATGGCGGGAGCTGGGGAGAGGGACATGGAAGGCGGTCCCCACCGAAACTCTCCATAAAAATTGATGATTCGGAGAATGGATCCTTGTGCTTTGGTGCTGATGCCTCCTCCAAGTCGGAATCCCAGGGGGGAGAGGAGCGCCGATTCCAGTTCACCCTGATTCGAGAGTCTCACGGGGGCGGCGCCTCTGCGTCTGCCTCTGGTCAGGATGTCCTTCGGGAGTCCCAGGATACCATGGAAGACTTGGGTAAGCAGGCATATATGTACGTATGTACGTAATCATCGTCACTTTCTTTGCCTGATTTAGTTGATTGGAGTTCTCTTTTTGCTTTGGACACTTTGTTGATTTGCTTTCGTGTCATCCTGAGAGCAAACATGTGACTGTCATTGTTACAGGGTGGGACTCATTGCAGTTTTTTGTATATATTTTGTAGTTATCATAGGGGTCGCGGCAGCGACCCCTATAATATGTGTGAAAAGTGGCTGGAGACAGTGTAAAATAAGCTGCGCAGAAGCTGCGCAAAATCCTGCGCAGATCCTGCGCAGATTTCATGCGCAAATTGTAGAGCACATCGAGTTTAGTATGTCTGTGAAGTTTCAGCCCCGTATCACTTACCGTTTAAAAGTTGCGCCCCGGACCGGTTATGGCGGCGATGTTTTTTTTTCCGGTTTCTCCTATTTGATGGTTGTATTGTACATAATGTTCGCCGCTTTCACGTGATCTGCAGCGGTGGGCCAACCTAAAGGGCTATAGGGTCTAGTAGTACCCTCTAAAGAATTTAAGAATCACAACTTTTTTTGCGCCGCAGCTGCGCCACAGCGCCGCAGTGGCGCCGCAAAGTCGGCTCATAGCGAAAAGTGACCATTTTTGTGGTCGTCGCTCAGGTCGAACGTTACGAGCTGGAGCTGATTTCTTTTTATATTCAGAAATTACATATATTGAACTAACTAACGGTCCAGGTTGCGTTTCTCTATCACTTCCCTAGCGACCACAGTGGCCCGTCAAAGTTGGCGAAAATTCGAAAAATGAAAAATCGAAATTTCTCGCTGTCTATTCAACTTTGAAAGCTCTAATCTTCCATACAATGGTTTTCTGGCACGGGGAATCGATTCCCCCAGTCAGTTTTACCGTCAGACCCACCCATCTTGCTGGGCTGGTTCCACTTTGCCGTCGGGAGGGTCAAGTCGGAAACCGCTTCCTGGAGGTCCATAGTAGGCTCTACCTGGACTCTCAAACCTTTGTCTATAGGGGTTTTCTGGTGTGCCCAGCTCATTCCTGGTATCCGTTTTGCCGTCCGACGTATCTATATTGCTAGGCTGGTTCTACTTTGCCGTCGGGAGGGTCATGTCGGAAACCGCTTCCTGGAGGTCCATAGTAGGCTCTACCTGGCCTCTCAAAACTTTGTCTATAGGGGTTTTCTGGTGTGCCCAGCTCATTCCCGGTATCCGTTTTGCCGTCCGACGTGTCTATATTGCTGGGCTGGTTCTACTTTGCCGTCTGGATGGTCAAGTCGGAAACCGCTTCCTGGAGGTCCATAGTAGGCTCTACCTGGCCTCTCAAAACTGTCTATAGGGGTTTTCTGGTGTGCCCAGCTCATTCCCGGTATTCGTTTTGCTGTCCGACGTACCTATTTTGCTGGGCTGGTTCTACTTTGCCGTTTGAAGGGTCAGTCGGGTGGGAGGGTCAAATGGTCGCAAATAAAGTTTCTCAAAAGTGGTCAAATTTGGTATCAAATGAAAGCCCTAAGCGAGCTGAGCAACTTTTGTCATAGAACTGCATGCTCAAAGTGGCTGTAGGGTGCTGTGGTGGGGTGGGGTGGGGACTTAGGCGATTTTGGGTCAAAAATAAAATTTTTCAAAAGTGGTCAAATTTGGTATCAAATGAAAGCCCTAAGCGAGCTGAGCAACTTTTATCATAGAGCTGCGTACCCAAAGTGGCTGTAGAGTGCTGTGGTGGGGTGGAGTGGGGACTTAGGCGATTTTGGGTCAAAAATAAACTTTTTCAAAAGTGGTCAAATTTGGTATCAAATGAAAGCCCTAAGTGAGCTGAGCAACTTTTGTCATAGAACTGCGTACCCAAAGTGGCTGTAGAGTGCTGTGGTGGGGTGGGGTGGGGACTTAGGCAATTTTTGGTCAAAAATAAAATTCTTCAAAAGTGGTCAAATTTGGTATCAAATGAAAGCCCTAAGTGAGCTGAGCAACTTTTATCATAGAGCTGCGTACCCAAAGTGGCTGTAGAGTGCTGTGGTGGGGTGGGGTTGGGACTTAGGCAATTTTTGGTCAAAAATAAAATTCTTCAAAAGTGGTCAAGTTTGGTATCAAATGAAAGCCCTAAGTGAGCTGAGCAACTTTTGTCATAGAACTGCATGCTCAAAGTGGCTGTAGAGTGCTGTGATGGGGTGAGGTGGGGACTTAGGCGATTTACGGTCAAAAATGAAATTTTTCAAAAGCGGTCAAATTTGGTATCAAATGAAAGCCCTAAGTGAGCTGAGCAACTTTTGCTGTGTCGGATTTATGTCTTCTCAACCGGAATTTATATAAAGGATAGACATAGGCCCAACACACATATTATCCCCTTTTGTGCGGAGCATTTTTGTTACTTGTATGCGTTTTGTTAATCTTTTTTGTAGGTTGGGTTTTGGGTCGTATCCAGGTGGAGGCGAGAGAGGACGTCTTTGATCAGACGCGATCCAAGGCACTGCAATTAGACCAGGAAGCCAAACAGAAACAGGTATATATATATATATATATATCTACCTTTCACTTCCACTGTTACTGTAGAGCCTTGACTTGATGTTCCTGTTTGATATAAAGGGAGAGGGCCTGTCCTAAAGTGAACGAAAGAGAGAGAGAGAGAGCGCGCGCGCGTGTGTATGTGTGTGTGTGTGTGTGTGTGTGTGTGTGTGTGTGTGTGTGTGTGTGTGTGTGTGTAGGTGTGTGTGCAGGTGTGTGTGCAGGTGTGTGTGCAGGTGTGTGTGTGCAGGTGTGTGTGCAGGTGTGTGTGCAGGTGTGTGTGTATGTGCAGGTGTGTGTGTATGTGCAGGTGTGTGCGTGTGTGCAGGTGTGTGTGTGCAGGTGTGTGTGTTTGGCAGTGTATCCGATTCGAGCTTAGTCCTTTCTTTTTTCCTGCTAATTGGATAAGAAAGAAAAAAAGACCGACGAAAACTGAAAACTGAAATTGATGGGGTAATATTAAACTTAGTTAGCTTTGCATTTTATGCTTTGTTTCAGACAAAAGAGTATAAGCCGCCGGGTACGAAATCTTGCGGTGTCCCATCCTCCGCCTCCAAGCTGTCCTCCAAGTCCCATTCTGGTCATCACCACCTTCCGTCCAAACATCATCCCAACCGAACCACCTCCTCCTCCGCCGCCACCTCATCCGCACTGGGGACTCCTTCTGGCTCTGTCGGTGGGATAAAGTCTGAGATCGCCAAGCGACCCATTCGACAGCGGGTCATGCAGCTGCTGGTTCTCCGACCCTACAATAAGGCGGAACTCATCCTGAGACTCAGAAGTGATGGACTCACTGAGGTGGATGAAAAACAGATACGTAAGTTTCTCCTTCCCTTTCCCTTTTTCTCCTATTCTTCTTGGTTTCGTAATACGTAATTAAAGGGAGGACCTCCCAGCTCCCAGATTTCACATGCTATAACCGACGCCCAGGAAAACTTACACCTGTATACGTACACTCTGTCTGTCTGCCTGCAAAAAGTCTGAAAATCTGCGTTTCTGTTATTTTGTTAAAGCTCTAGAAAAGTTTCTCTCCAAAGTCTGACCAATTTGTTTTCTTTATATATCAAAAGCGCTTCAACATAGCTACCATAAAGTGTTCCTTATATTTTCTGAGCAGGCATGATGAGATCTTTCTTTTCGTGAAAAACCTTTTTTGAAATTTCCCGTGCGATATCGAAGGGTGCCGCTTTTATATGTCCAGGATGATTGGTACATGCTACTACCACTAGTTTTTCAGGAAACTTTTCCCCTTGTCCACGCGTCCAGCACACCAAATTTCAGCTTTCTTGGTTGAAACTTGCATGAGTTATTCCATTTTTAGATTTTCAAAATCCTCTGATCTTTGCCGCTTTTTCGACTTTGACTGGTTATTACCCGCGACTCGCTCAGAAAAATTTCGATTTCAATTCAGGTGAATTGTTTAAAAATTCATTGTTGGCGCAATATAAGTCGTAGCCACGAAAACTTTATATCATTGGATTCAGCTCAGATTGAACTTTATGATTATATTTTTACTCACTTTTGCTAGATTCGCTTTGCCGAAATTTTGGGTCAAAAAGTGGTATTTTTCGAAAAAATCGAATTTCAAATTTTGAAATACCACAATATCAGGTTAGAGCTGAAGCCCTGGCGGTCCTGAAAATCTAATTGAAAATTTTTCTACTGAGCGAGTAATAACCGGTCAAAGTCGAAAAAGTTTTCAACGAAAAAAGCTGAAATTTGGTGTGCAGGACTTTTGAATAAGGGGAAATTTTCCTGAAAACTCTTGGTGGTAGCATGTACCAGTCTTCCTGGACATATAAATGCGGAACCCTTTGAAATCTTTTTTACCTTTTGAAATCGCACAGGAAGTTTAAAAAATCTTTTTTCACGAAAAGAAAGATCTCATCATGCCAGTTCAGAAAATAAAACTTTATGGTAGCTGTCTTGAAGCGCTCTTGAGACATAAAGAAAACAGTTTCGCTTTCTATTTTTTGGAGACTTTGCAGTGTTTCTTCTTTCACTTTGTAGCAGCTTCTTCTTCTTCAGTCTTGCTGGGCCGTTGAAATTAATCAATCTGACTGGGTCCCCTGGAGTCGCCCCATATCCTTTAGGAACCCAATGACCTTGAGGGGGCCTAAGAATAGGAGTACCGGGGAGCGACAAAACTATTTTAATTGCATTCAGTAAAAAGAAAATTTTAAGCTACATTCATAGCTATACATAGTTCAAAACTCTAAGTAGTGAATGAGCAGTAATGGTTCAAATTTTGATGTCACCAAAAGAAATCACCACCTAAAATCAAGGAGTGTTTAGTGTGTAGTTTATCTAGACTGTTTCTATTTGTTTTGTAGGTGGTATCCTTCGAGAGATTGGTGTGCAGAAGGTTTCCTCCGCCTCCGCCTCCTCAGGCCCTAGTTCTGGTTCCTCCAGTGAAAAGTACAGTTTCAATCGTGACTTTCTGGGAGAGCTTAGTCTGGACTGGCCTGTCTACAGCACCTATGAGCGTCAGTTTGTCAAGGGTCTGTTGGAGAAACGAAAGGATGGAGGAGAGAATGGGAAAGGGACGACGGTGGGTCGCCCTGGAACTCCGAGTCTGGGACCTTCCGCCTCTGGCTCTCCCGCCAATGGTCCGTCACATAATGTCCCCAATCCTTCTTCCGCTGCTGCTTCTGTGATAACGACCTCCTCCTCCGCCTCCTCCGCTGCCCCAGAGCGAGTTCATTCTCGAAAGCGTCCACAGCCTGGCAACTCATCCGCTATGAAGCCTGAGCCCTCTTCTGCCTCGCTCAAATCTACTCATCTGTTTCCTTCTGCTCCCAAAAAGCTTACCATTGACTTCTCAAGAAAACCGCTCAACTCTTCTACTGCTGCTGCTGCTGCTACTGCTACTAATGTGCCTTCGACACTCCCAGCTACTGGTGGTCCTACTACGGGTGGTGGTGGTGGTGGTAATAAAATGGGGACGTCAAATCCCTCCGAGGTGGATGCAATGCCACATCCCCCGCCTTCCACGACGAGTGCGACGACCTCACTCAAACACTCCTCCTCCTCCTCCTCCTCCTTCTCCAAGAGTAGTCATCACACGAAGAAAAAGTCCTCGTTTTCTTCTTCTGTGTCTAGTCATTCTTCTGCCAAACCGCCTTTGCCTTCTCTTTCTGTGGGCGGAGCTCCCACTCCATCCTCTCTGTCGAGTTCTCCCAATCGAAGTGTGCGAGATCCACCCGTCGCCATGGGAACTCCGCCGCCTGCCCAAAAGTCCAAACCCGTGGGCAAGGTGTCTCCCTTTCCAGTGGGCGGTGGTGCCCTGTCCTCTGGCCTTGACTCACCCAGTCACTGCATGACGAGCTTCGGAGGAGACGAAGGAGGAGGAGGGATGGATGTGGACGGGGGAGCGGAGGTGGAGGCGGGGGCGGACCTCTCCCCTTCCATGATTCCGACTCCGAGTACGGGCGACACGACGCCGGTCAATGGAGAGTTGGATGTGGGCCACGGAGAACCAGGTGGGGGAGAGCAAGAACTAGAAGCGGAGGAGGAACAGCAGATTGAGGAGGAGGAGGAGGAATTCCCAGTCTGCCGTCACTCCTCCTCCTCCTCCTCCTCCGCTACTCCGGTGGAAAAGGGACATCCGAACGCTAGGAAAGGTTCGCCAAAGAAAGGCCAGTCCCAATCCCATCCTGGGAAGGAACATCTGCAGACGCAGAGTCCTCCTGCTTCCCTGGACGCTAATGACAATTGGAACTTCGACGCCCAGTTTCCCACACTCAAAAGTCGGGAGGAGCGGAAGCGATACAGAGAATGCTTCGATCGGGACTATCAGACCTACATAATCTGCTATGAAAAGCTTTCCACTGTTGCCAAGTAAGTTACTTATCTCACACTTCGTTATAGTTCATCCAGTGCGTTTATGTTATATAGTTTTATCAAGAGTGCATAATGACTGAGAGTATGACAGGCAAGATTCGTACTCTTAGTTATAAGGTCGGGACATCATCTGCACGATAACGGTTGCCCCCTCCTCTGAGTACCAGTAAATGAGTACACATTTGTGTACGCTCACTCGCTTGTACGTTTATGCTTTGAAGCTCGAATGTAGCCAGCTGCTGAAAAAACATTTTGGGCTTCAACACATAAACTTGCAAACGAGTGAGCATAACACAAATGTGTGCTGGTACTAGAGATGAGGACGAGCCGAACTTTTCCGGCTCGGCTCGGCTCGCGAGAAAGGAGGTTGGCTCGGCTCGGCTCGGCTCGCGGTCATACCCGGCTCGGCTCGGCTCGGCTCGGTAAGATTTTGAAAGTGGATCGGCTCGGTAAGATTTTGAAAGTGGACCGGCTCGGCTCGGCTCGCCAAGCTTGAAATATAAAATTGTTCCTATTGCATCCAATTTTTTGCCATGTTGTCTCGGTCGAATTTCTCGAAAACAGTGTCTAGCTTTTGTGTACCATGATAGTAACCAATTTGGACTTCGATGTTTTATTGATGACTTGAGATGTATATACTAGTGTACTAATGTACTATATACTAAGTATCATCACAACTTAACATCAACACAATTTATGAATGTAACTTAATACTGTCAGAAAATCTTTGCAAAATAGATGAAAATGCTTTGACTAAAAACAAACAGTCGAAAGATGTCTAATTTCGAGCACAAGCACAAGCACAGCCTAACGTAAGAAGAAATTCGCTTGAAAGATATTAAGAAAGCTAAAGAAAATTTAAAATTAGGCTGTAAAATTGAAAACTAAAAACAGTCTTCACTGATGGCTATTTTGTTTGAAGAAGTTCTGAAATATGACAGGAAAATTTGGTCGAATTACAACTTATGGTTGGGGTCGGTTCGGCTCGGCTCGGAGTTTCAATTCTCCGGCTCGGCTCAGCTCGGCTCGAGAGAAATTGCTGCCGGCTCTAGCTGGTACTCATTTGTGGAAGGGGAGGGGAGAAGGTTGGTGGGGTGCAATTTGTGAGGGAGGGGTCAGCCGTTATCGTGCAGATGATGTCCCCGGCCTAATAACTAAGAGTGTGCAGCTTGTCTGTCACACTGTTAGTAATTATAATATTTTTGAAATATCGGTAAAACTGAAAACTTTAATAAAGTTTTAGAATTGGTCAGAATGAAGTAAAAAATTGTGTTTACAAGCTTAACTTCATTAAAATCTGCACCTTGATGGCTCTCGAGAAACAATTTGAAGCCACTGAGAATATAGATAGCATTGTATTTTTGGGATTTTTCCGGGACGGTTCCAGGGTATTTTTTAGGGATTTTTCTTCGGGGGGGGGGGGGGCTTCCCGGGGGCCCCCCCCCCCCGGGCCGGGGGGGGGGGGGGAAGAAATTTTCGGGGGGGATGATTTTTTTGCAAAAATAAGCCAAAAAATGGTATTTTTTGGATATTTTGCATGGTACAACGCCAAAAGTTCTCAAAAATGCCAGGATTTAAGCTAAAAATAGCTATTTTTACGAAAAAATATCCGGCGAAGCCGGAAAATTTTTGAAAATTGGCCTATTTTTGGCAAAAATTTGGGCCTCCAAAAAATCCCGGGGGGGAAGCAAAAATCCCGGGAGGGGGCGATTTCGGGGGGGAAGGCATTTTCGGGGGGGGGGAAGGTCAATTTCGGGGGGGCCCCCCCGCCCCCCCCCCCGGAAAAAAATACCCTGACGGTTCGTCCCGGGAGACTCCGGACCCGCTATACAACTATCGGGGGGGGGGGGTGGATTTTTCCAAAAAACAGTCAAAAATTAGTTGGTATATATATTTTGTATGAAGGAATGTAAAACATTCTCAAAAATGACTGGATTTAGGCTAAAAAACGTAGACATTTCACGAAAAATTTCCGCCGAAGCGTTTGGAACGAAGCTTACCTTTGAAGAACTTAGCCGAAGGAAATTTGGGCCGCAAAAAATCCGGGGGAGGCAAAAATCGAAGAATGGGGTAGAGGGAGTTGGTCGGCTTTGCCCCTGCCCCCCCCCCCTGTAAAATTACGTTTGGGTGAAAAGAAAGAATCTGTAGAAATATACGAGGAAGAACTAGTTTTTTTTGCAATATTTCCCCGGACAAAACCCAACCCTGGTTTCTGAACAGTAGTCATTTCATGAGAGTGTTAAGATTTCTGTTTCTGGCCAGAGGAATCTAGCTTTCTTAAGTTTTCATGTTTAGTTAGAGGGAGAAGTTGTGACGTCTTGAAATTGAGCACCCGCTTAGGTCGATGATTGCAGGAGTTGCTGCTACTTTCGCCCTATTTGTTTCTTCTACACTGATGTCTCTACTTTTGTGTTGCAGACGTTTTGAGGCCCACGAAAGGCGTCTGATCGTAACGGCCCCGGACTCGGCTCAGTACGCGGAGTTGGAGGAGATGATTCGAGCCGAGTTTGATGGATTCGCTCGCTCGGAAGAGTTTCAGACAGCCAAACGACAGCACGCCTATCTACGGGCCAAGCTGCAGCACATCAAACAGCAGGTTCTCACCTTTGACCTGATGCAAAATAAGTTAGAAAAATAAAACTGAGATGGTGATCCCCTCCCTCCCTCCCTCCCGGTGCGCTGGATGGACTTGATTGGGTTGGATGACCATGGGAGTTCTGTTTGATTGTGATATCAATGAATTTGAATGGCGGTTTTCTCTGGTAGTCCCCCCTCCCTGTCTGTTACGTCATTGTTCTGATGGGAATCATAGAATATGGCTCACTCCTCAGCCAGAATCGGCTCCAGCCAGCTTCGGACCGGCCTGTGTTCATTTTGTCATGCGTTTCTGTACTGTTCGCGGCATTTTTTTGTGGGACGAGCCTACTTTTGGACTTTTCTTCAACTATTTGGTGTTCGACAAGTTTCGACATGTCGCTTCCGTTTTTTGGAAGGTATCCAAAACTGTGGGGAAAAAACAAGTGCTGATATTTTCTGAAAGCTTTTGAATCTTAGTGCGATCAAGAGTACATAATATAAGAGTATGCCACTAGGCAAGCTCTATGTTATCAGAGCAAAAACTATGCTCTGCACGCTAACGGCCCACCCCCCCCCCCCCGCAAATTAGACCCATCACTTCAAAGCATTTCGTGCGCTATGTTTGTGTTCTAAAGCTCGAAGCAGGCACAAAATTCGCGCACGCACTGCTTGTGTTTTCGAGCTTAAGCACATAAACATAGAGCGAGTGAGCGTACCCCCGTTTCGACTAGGTACTGATTTGCGGGGGGGTCACTAGGGTCTGATTTGCGGGGGGGGTGGGCCGTTAGCGTCCAGACCATACTTTTTGCTCTGATAACATAGAGTGTGGCACGCTCTTATATTGTGTACTCTTGGTGCGATCGAAACTATTTTGTAGGCAAGGCATTCTTGTACTTGGTATAGTCTCTATTGGAGGTGTTGTTGCTTTACTAGTCACCTGTTTTGACTGGGTCTTGCTCTCGTCTACTTTTTTTAGAGTGGTTACCGTGTAAGCCACTGGGGTCTATCTATTTAGTCGGGTATATACATAAAATATTTTTCAAGGGTAAAGAAGGTAACAAAAATGCCACTGTGCGGTTTTGCGTGGCTTTGAAATGAAATCTATTGTGTCTGCCTCTTTTTGCTGCTCTGTGGATTAGCACAACCTTCTTAAGAAAAGTTGACTTGACTTAGGATGGAGGGCGGGCGGACCCTTTGACCTTTTTGTGCTCTATTTTGGATTTTTTGTGACGATTCTTGCTTGATCCATTCCTTTCGTTGGTGCATTGAGCTGTTTATACAAGCTGCAACACAATGTAGGTTCTGTCATGTAGCAACTGGAACCTGAGACAGAGAGTACGTACTAAGTGCGGCTTTTGGAAAATTGGGGCTCCGTTTCTGGGACAGGGTATTTTTTGAGGCCCCTCCGAAATTCACTTCCCCCCGAAAATGCCTTCTTCCCCCCTCACTGAAATCGCCCCCCCTCGGGATTTTTGGAGGCCCAAATGTTTGGCAAAAATAGGAAAATTTCCAAAACTTTTCCGGCTTTATCGGAGATTTTTTCCTAAAAATACCTATTTTTAGCTTAAATCCTGGCATTTTTGAGAACTTTTTGCGGTCCGCCATGCAAAATACGCGAAACATACCATTTTTTGGCTCATTTTTGCAAAAAAATCTCCCCCCCCCCGAATTTCTTCCCCCCCCCCCCCCCCGGAGGGGGCCGGGAAGCCCACCCCCCCCCCCCCCGAAAAAACCCTAAAAATACCCTGTGGGAGAGTCAAAACCTGGTAGAAATTAAGGGAAGGAATTTTTGGAGAGGTTAGGGAGTCTTCAAGTCTTGTGTTTATCAATGACGATATATATACCTGTATAATCTTGCCTCTCCTCCGTCACCAGAATTGTACCATTCTAAATACTGTAATACTAGATCTGAGTAATGACTAATGATCACCAAAAAACCTAGGGATGCATGGATAACTTTTGCCGAATTTTCTGCCGAATATTGTGACTTTGATGACGATCCTCCTGAGTACTGACTAAGCAGATGGATACAAGCCGAGAGTTAGGTTATGCATGGTGGTGGTATTGGTTTTCTACACTATGTTACTCTTGCATTATCATGTAGTTATCAATCATGCAAAGTCAGTATGTGCTACCGGGCTTATTCTAGCGGGGGGATGCCCCCCCAATGAACACCCTTCCCCCCAAATCGTTTCCCCGCCCCAAAATGGTTCCTCCCCCAAAAGTGGGTGCCCATTTTGGTACCAAATTTTGCTCTGAAAAAATCGCTCAGAAGGCCAAATTTTCAAGAATGTTCCGGCTTCGCGGAAATTATTACTCAGTTTTTGCCCTTTTTGCCCCAATCAGACAAATAGCGCTATTTTAGCATATTTTTCGAAAAATTCTTTCCCCCCCAAGAAAAAATTCCTTGCCTCTCGGACTTTGGGAGGCTTCTTTGTAGTGACAGTACTGGAGTTTTTATAGGCAAAAATAAGTGGGGGAGAAGTGTGAGGGGACGCTTCCGCTCTCTCCCCCCCCCCCACTAGTGGGGGGTCCGAAAGTGGGGGGGGGTAAATTGGGCTAAAGATACAGTATAAATAGCCTGTTTTCTACATATACTGCTATAACTAAGTGTAAAAGTGCTCACAAATTACCTTTTGGCACCAAAATAGATGATGTTTGACCAAAAATTTCCGACGAAGCCGGAAAAATTTTGAAAATTTTGACCAAAAATCCTAAATATATACTTGGCAATTTCTAGTCACTTTAGGGTGCGTGGGGGAAGCCAAAAGGTGGGAGGGGAACGAGTGTGGGGGGGACCCCGCAGTAACAGCTTCCCAGGAGTATCACTGGGGTAGGCCTTGCTGAGGTTCAACTGTTTATAGCCAGCTTGGTTTGTCCAGCTTGTCTCCACATCAATATGCAAGGAGTAAGATGTACATTGACGGTGGTTAGTCCTTGCCTTTGCCAGAGTCACGGATTTGGATGCCTTCTTGGAGAGGCCTCGGGACAGCTCACCAGCTAGCGGGCCGGAAGTGATGTCTGCCTGCTTACCTAATCTGAAGGATCTTAGGTGACTACTAAGTTGGCATTGCTAATCCACTGCATAAGATTTTAGTGCTTTGCATGATTAGTACATACATGGTAGTATAGGAGTTCCATACTGTCTCAGTTCAGTCACCACCTACTTCTGGCAGAGTTTAGCTTAGTTTTGGCCACATTTTGATATCTATAGAACGTACGTACCGTACACGCCAAAGAAATGGGCCCCGTCACTGCCAAATGTCCCACTTTGGAGTGACTGTGATATGACTTTGGCAAGACTTTCATATGGAACCCTTTGTTTGCATTAGTGATTAACACTTTCAGGGTAGAGATCTGTCACTGACTTTTTTCAATGAAATTAATATGGGCAGCATGCAAAAGCTGTGACTTGTCTGTGACCATTTCAAGTGTTCTTAATCACTAATGCAAACAAATTGGTTCATATGAAAGTCTTGTCAAAGTCATATCACAGTCGCTCCAAAGAGGGACATTTGGCAGTGACGGGGCCCTTTTCTTTGGCATGTACTGTATATGTATATAGTCAAGCGGGAAAAAACCCACTTTTTTTTCTTGGACCAGAACTTTCGACTGGTTTGGGTTAGCACGACTTTGATACTATATTTAATTAGGGTTTGCCCTAAGCTTTCGAATGAGGTATAGTTTGTCTCCCTAGACCCTGCCGTTATGGAGAAATTAAAGTTTTCCGTGTCGGGAAAAAACCCAATGCGGGAAAAAACCCATCGGCGGGGAAAAAAACCCACCCGGATTTTTTGCTGGAAGCGTGCCAGAACAATTTTGATGGTGCCATTCGAAAGAGCGGGTTGTTTTTAGTAGGTCTACATTGAAAAATACCAACATTTTTGAAATTTTTCAGAAAAAATTGAATTTTGAAAATTTTGTATGTTTAACACGTAAACATAGGCAAATTTTGGAAATTTTTAAAAATTGTTTATTTTTGGCAGTTTAAGCATCCTATCGTGTAGAAAACGTGTTTTTCCTGTATTTAGAGCCAAACTAGACCCATTTTAAGGCAAAAATAAGCATTTTTGGCCAAAATTGAAATTTTGGCTTGAAATGGCACCATGTCCGATTTAGACCCCCTGGACCACCCACAACAGAACGAACCCGGGTAAAACCTATACCAATTTAATCTATAGGCTCTATTAAACAAATGTATGTATTAGTTTGACCTTTCCTGCTAACGGTTAGAAAAATATTCAATTTTGAAAAGTGGGTTTTTTTCCCGCCGATGGGTTTTTTCCCCGCCAACTCTAGGTCACCCCCAGGTCGCACCGGAGGGGTTAGAGCAGTGTGGCATATATCATCATGAAGCCCAACAGATGCCCTACACATACATACAATCCGCTTTGGTCTAGGTCTTGCCAGTAGTTCAGGGTGGCCAGCCAAAGTTTGCCAAATTTCGGCACTTGGACGGACCAAAATTTTCGAAAATTTCAAAGTCCCAAAAAATTTGCAGGGAAGCAGTGGGAACAACAATAATGCAGCCTCTAGGGTTATTTTTGACGCTCTTCAAGATAGACTATTAAAATCCTATATAGCTCATGCCGGTAAGCCCACACTGGAGGTGGGTTTTTTCCCGCATATTCAAATGGGTTTTTTTCCCGCTTGACTATACCTATGATGGGTGTGCTATGTTGTTTATTCTGTATAATGCATTTATTTTTTGGCGATGTAATCAGTTGTTTGTTTGCTTCATTAATTTTAACTGTTGTTTGGGGTTGATTGAAGGTTGATTTTTGTTGACATTCAGAGTCTGTCAAAAAATTGCTTTGAAAAAGTGAAGACGACCTTACTGACTCTGTTGGGTTCCTTTCGCCCGCAAGCCTTCAAAGTAGGAACCATGCTCCTAGTTCCTTTGTTTGCCTCCGTATGCAATGTTGCACATACTGATCGTAAATTACTAAATAATTGTTGTAATTAATTTGTTTATTTGTCTGTTTGCGAGGTGGGCATGAACTCTTTTATGCCCATTCCCATTATATTCGTATGTAATGTAATAACTTGCATTATATATACATATTGTCGAGCTTAAATTTTATTCGAGTGTGTTCAGGATGAGCTTGGATTTCACAAACTTGGATTCTATAATATTGTGAAATTCAATTGTTTCGATTCGAAGACCCCTACCGATTAAGCTGAAAAATTGTCTCCAGTTAGTGTTTATCAAGGCTGAATACTAATCTTGGTGGAGGTCTGGGGGCTCGCCCGGCCCTTTTTAGGAGTCCATAAGAAACTCTTTACTAATTTTCTTGTAAACTCTATCGTTTTCAAAACAGTCTTGCTCTCGCCTTTTACCACCATAACTGGTTCAAACAGGCTTTTAGTAGTCCTATTTAGTGTTTGAGGCCGGCCGGCATAAGCCGGCCGGCGGCCGGCCGCCGGCCGACGACTTTTGCTCGCCGGTCAGCCGCCGGCTGGGATACAAATCACCAATCAGAAATTTACAAAATAGAGCAACTAAGCTTAAAATGGACTCCAAATCTAGTTTTGCTAATTTTTTTATGTTATGCTGTGCTATTTTTCTAAGATAACATCCGAAAATAAATATCTTAGCAGTTATAATAACTGCACTGCAAACTGCTCTAGGCCGGTAGCCTACGGGTTCACCGGCCGCCGGCCGGCGATCGTCCGGCCGGCGGCCGGCCGGCCGGTGAGACCGGTGAAACCCCGGCCGGCCTCAAACACTAGTCTTATTTATAGCAAAGAATTCGCCTTACGTTTACGTATCCTACACTTTTAGCACATCTTATTATTAAAAATTCTTCCCTCTCTCCCTTTCCAGACCACCATTAGCCGGTGAATGTATGTTCAAGAAATGTTAAATTCCACTTTTCTTGTTTGTAAAGTTTGCGTATTGATTGTGAACTTGAAGTGGGTCCTCCCCACATCCCTAATCAATTTATTGACTACTTATTTAGTCTTTTCCTGTGTAGAAGTGATGGGATGCATCCTAAGGCTGGCTAGGAGACGCATCCTTACTACTGCTTTTGCAGTTTTGTCTGTTACATAATTTGGTTTGTCTGAATATCTGAGGATTTGAGATAGAGGGCGTTTATTGTTTCCTTCCATGATCGTGCTATGAAACTTAATTCTTGGGCGAACTGAGTGCTTCTCTCCCTAAAATTCGGCACATGTCACTCTCCCTCGCTCTCTCTCCTATTTTAGTCATGTTTGGACGGTGGACAAAATTGTGTGTATATATTATGCTCGCTGTACTTTATTGCTTTGTGCTTGTATAGGCCTCTGTTGCATGCATTAGATTGCAAGCCAATGCTTGCTTATATCAAGAGTACATAATACATAAGAGTATGACAGCTGGCATACTCTATGTATTATCAGCTTGCACATCCTCTGCACGCTAACGGCTGACCCCCCCCCCGCAAATTGGACCCCAGTGACCCCCCCCGCAAATTAGTACCCAGTCGAAACGGGGGTACGCTCACTCGCTCTATGCTTGTGTGCTAAAGCTCGAAAACACAAGCACTACGTGCGCGAGTTTTGTGTCTGTTTCGAGCTTTAGAACACAAGTATAGCGCACAAATTCCTTTGAAGTGAAGGGTCCAATTTGCGGGGGGGGTCAGCCGTTAGCGTGCAGAGGATGTGTCACGCTTATAATACATAGAGTATGACTGCTGTCATACTCTTATGTATTATGTACTCTTGCTTATATCAAGCACCAAGTTTTGGGTCTTGACTTGGCTGCTACTTTATTTTGGTGCCTTCTCTCTGTTAGTTAGGTAGATAGATTGATATTTTGGAATATATAGTTAAAGCTAAAATTGTTAATTATGTTTGTGTTTCGTTTTCTCAAATCAGTTTGCAACTAGTTTTGGCGTTATCTAGCACCCAAATCTGGGTCAGAACTGAATTGTTGACACATGTTCCCCAAGTCTGTCCTGTCGTGTCTGTCTGTGTTCCTTTGCTTCTTGTTGTAGAGTATGGTGGGATATTATTTGTCGGGTTTGAATTTACATTGACCAAAGTTTGCATTGCTTTGTATTAAATACGGTATTTTAGGTATAGATCATATATATATAGTTTGATTGATATGATAGGCAACTATTGTTGTTATTGATGTTCAACTGCATTAATATGCAGAAACTAGTGACAATTTATTGTATGTAATACTTGACAATTGTAATTGAAATATTACTGACTGCTACTGATATAACTGCTAGCACGAGTCTCCAATGATAACAGTGTGACACTAGCTATCCTGTTCTGAAGGAAAGCAACGCTCTCCACGCTGTCGCTTAGGTCCCTTCTACAAGGGACCTCTTCTCCGATTGCCCCTATGTGGGTGTTGGGTTCCAAACGGGGTCTCTCACTTGCTTACTGTATTTTGTACTTACCTTCCGCACATTGTAAGGGCTATCCCCCAATTATTTTAATACTAAGCGAGTATGTAAGCTACTTCTATTTTGAGCCTGTATCCGTTATAGGCGCAGTGTGGGAGAGGCTTAGGCGATGAGCATTGTTTTTGCTCTGATAACTGAGAATATGTATCTGTGGCTAGGCTAGGATCATACTTTTATCATTGTACCAAGAGTCCATGATTTTCTTCTATATATTAGAAGAAGAGTAAGCCACTAGAGGGCTCCTCTTCTTGGCATTGCGTAACGGTGCTCCGACCACAATACGCGAATGTTCCCCCGTTTGGGGGGGGTCGCCAAATCATACCCCCCTCCCCGTTTGGTGGGGGGGTAGGCAACAGCCAATCAGATTGCAGAAACCCCCTCCCCATTTGGTGGGGGGGGGTAGGCAGGCTGATTCTGGCTTTTGAAAAAGGGTCCCCGTTTGGGGGGGGGTTCGACACAAGAGGTCCCCGTTTGGTGGGGGGGGTATGCAAAAGGGGTCCCCGTTTGGGGGGGGGGGTCACAAAAAGTGGTCCCCGTTTGTGGGGGGGTCGCCAACAGCCAATCAGAATGAGCAAAACTTAGCCTGCTTGAGCGACCCCCCCCCCAAACGGGGCCCCAGGTTCGACTCGCACACATACTCCCGTAATCCTCTGCTCTACCCCCCCCCCCCCAAACGGGGAGGGGGTTTCTGCAATCTGATTGGCTGTTGGCAACCCCCCCCCCACCAAACGGGGACCTCTTTTTGGCTACCCCCCCACCAAACGGAGGGGGTGTATGCGATGTCGATTTGGTCGACCCCCCCCCAAACGGGGGAACATTCGCTTATTGTGGTCGGAGCACCGTTACGCAATGCAGTGAAGAGAAGCCCTCTAATGGCTTACTCTTCTTCTTAATAATAGTGAATTATGCACTCTTGATTGTACTCTTGCTGTTAGGTACTGCTACTGCTGTTGTTGCTGTACTGCTTGTCCTATTTTTGTTTGACCTTTTTGTGGTTAATTTGGTTGATGTATTCAACTTGATTAAAGTTGTGGCTTCTGCGCTTGACAGTTGGTTAGTTTTGTTACTGTCCTCCTTCGATTGAGGACTAGCATTTTTCTTTGCTTTTCTTCCCTGTTTGTTGAGCGGAGTTGGAGGAAATGGCGCAGCAGTGAAAAACCGGCCGGTGGATAACGCTACTGCGGATTGCTTCACTGTTCATTTTGACAACAAATTTTTAGATATTTACGGAATGCCTTCAATTTTTACAGAAATTCTCCGAAATATGCAACCCCAGTTTGTGAAAACATGAGTCCCTCCGTCGGGCCAATCCTCGGAAGGGGGGGACACTCGGGTAGGTTGTATTCTCTGCTTTGGATACGGTGATACGTACGAGTAATCTCGGAGAACTTGTTTGCCAGCTGCCCTTTGATGCAAGATCCAGAAGTTTTGTCACACTGAAGCTGAAGTCTGAGCTATTCCAGCATTTAACAGGTTCTTGTGGGAATTCATCATCACCAAATCAACAACATGTCCAGATAACAAACCAGGTTAAAGAAATGAAAGTTGTACACCACCAGGCACCCGAAAAATTCGGCACCTGGCGTGGTTCGATCCCGCGTCTTCTGCTTAAAAGGATATTTTGCTAAGAAGGAGTCGTAATGATCTGTGAGCACCTGAAAATTTCGATCAACAGCAGTGTTCGAAGGAACCAAAGGTGTGATGACGAAAATAAACCGGATGTAACCCTCAATCGCTGCAGCTCGTAGTCATTCTGCCGATCGAACACTCATGAAAACCACTTGGGCTTTAACCGAACCTCCTGTGCAGGGAGGATGCTGAACTTGTCAATATTTACATTTTATTGGCATGGACTACTGTTACATCTTCATGGGGCCGAGCGTATTCAGTCGGTAACCATCAGTGATTTTTAAACATCAAAAGCAGGAATTCATGGCCACTGGACGAATCTCTCTGAGTTGTAAGAACCAGGATAATGTTACTTTGGACGAGGAAGCTTTAGGACCGTTTTCGTCGGCATCTAATTTGCAGATGGACGCTACTATGTACAAGTACAGTATAGTAGTAGAGAAGCCTCTTAGGGAGCTCTCCGATAACCGTGGCTCAACGTATGACTCAGCGCACATCTGAATTGAGCAGAACCAGAATCCATTGGAACAGAAAATAATTGAAGACTTTTACCTCAGCGTCATCGTGCGGTATTCAGTCCTGATAAGCCAATCACAAGGTTACGTATTGTGTTCGATGCTTCTTCTAGGGCCCACAAGGACAGGACAGTCTCAATGATTGTCTTCACAGAGGCCCAGTGTTTTTAGGGGATTTATGCGTTTCGTATCTATATGCAGTTGCGTATAGTCAGTGACATTGAAAAATTTTGCCGGTTGGTTGATTGAGTTACCTATCTCAACTCTCGGCTTCGACCTCATTGGGGCCAAAAGTTTATAATAGGAAGAGTAAGGCACTCAGCGCTACCTAATGTATTAAGCTTGCAATATGCTCGGAACATTACCGCCGAAATCTTGGGGGGTTTCTCAGCGTGTTAAACATAGCACGCTGACACTTTTAAAAAACGGGCGTTTTCGCCAAGTTAAACATATATATATATATATATATATATATATATATATATATATATATATATATATATATATATATATATATATATATATATATATATATATATATATATATATATATATATATATATATATATATATATATATATATATATATATATATATATATACTACAACTTGAGCTAGGAAACCCGTACGGCAATTTTTATGTCGTCATATTGCGCAGAACGAGATCTTTTCAACGACATAAAAATTATGTAGTTCGGTTTAGGCATATAAAAATTATGTAGTTCGGTTCAGGCATATAAAAATTATGTAGTTCGGTTCAGGCAGTCTCGTACAAATACGGCAATAAAACATTCTTACAACGAGAATTTTATGAGATGTCATAATTTCTTCAAAATGCCTTACGCTATTGCCCGATTTGTAAGAGATTGCCTGAACTGAACTATATAATTTTTATAGCGTTAAAAAGATCCCGTTCTGCGCAACATAATTATATAAAAAATTATTGCTGTACAATTTTCCCAGATATGGTATTTAATTGAAAAATGTCAGCTTGCTGAATTTACACTCTGAGAACCCTCCATGTTTCTAGCATATTGTAAGTTTAATACATTAGGAAGCGCTGAGTGTCTCACTCTTCTTATTATAAACTTTTGTTGGGGCCAACATCATTGCTTGTCGCTTTACTAGATTACCCTTTTTTAATTTCCAGCTGTTTCCTTCGTTTCCTTCGTTCAGCCACTATTTCTCAATTAATTGTTGTGTTGCCCACTTTTCCAAAGGAATGGGCAACACTTTGTTATCGTTCTGTGCTTATTATCCGTCTGTCCCCCCCATAGATCTCGAGATTGGGAAGGGGTACAGGGGTGGTTGATACCTTATTTTGAAGCCCTTGACAAGGACATCTCCCGGAAGCAAGATGGTTCCGAAATTCCGGGTTTTGAAAATTCGGATTTTTTCGGATGGTGAGGGGGGGACCAAGGCGAAATTTCAAAAATCCTAAATTTGGTCAAAAATTTTTTGTCTCCGATTTGGCTCAAAAGTCGGTCATAGGGTAACTCGACCACGCTGATTTCGAAACTGAAATCGAAATTTCCGGAAAATTCACGGATTTCGAGATATTTGATCCGGAAAATTCCGGATTTTGAAAAATTTCTCCAAAAGTGGTCAATATGGTACTCAAATGAAAGAGCTGGTTGAGCTGAGTAATTTTCCTTCTTGCAACAATTTCCGGAAATGCGTCTAGCGAAAGTTATGGCCGCTGTTTGGAAAATCCGGAATTTCCGGAAAAAAACCGGATTTTCGAAAATTCGTTGAAACATGGACAATATGGTGCTTAATTGAAAGCTCTTTGAGTCCTGGGACAGATTTCCTGAACAGAAACAGCTTAAAAGGTATCTAGCAAAATCTGTATCCCAAAGAAATGTGTTGTGGGCAACACATTCTTGCAGTAGCGCTAGTTTTTATTATTATCTCGCCTGGAGGCGAGATACTTGTAATTGTTTTAGTAAAATTTTGAACTGTTTAGGGCAAAGAATAAAAATTGTTTTATGCTAAGTAAAGAACTCACATAGATGGCCATATTTGTTCGAAGGGCTTTGGATTTATTCATGCATTTTCATGCATATACGCAATATTGCATAGCATCAAAACTAGCAAATTCGTTTTTGAAATTTTTAATTCGAAAATTACAGCGCTAAAAGTGGATTTTTTTCGAGCAAAGTCCCCTCTGGTTGTCCCTGTGGCTGTACTACCTTTCAATATTGAGCATTGCTACATTAATTGCTTCAATATGCAAATTAGTCTACTCATTTCTGTCAGTTAAAATTTTTACTGCCTAGAGTTCATAAGCAATGAAAATTATCGGTTGCAGTCAGCGTTGAGTGTGAGCTGAGACTTAGAACGAAATATGAGGATTTGTTTCGGTACCTAGGACTTGCCCTGACATTACATACTACAACTGCATTAAAACCTTATATTTCATCAGGCTATGACTTGAAAATGGATTATTGGGTTGTCGCATTTTTTTAAAAAAAAGACAACCGCTTTGATATGGCTAAGTTTCTTTATTTATTTATTTATTTATTATTCCGGTCAACATTTGTGTCCCCCCCCTTTTCTCGAGATTGGCTGGACCGATCGGGCTGAAATTCTCACCATAGTTGTAGGTGACCTGAAGTGCTCCGTTTTTAAAGGGCATCCCGATATCTCCCGGATTCCGGGAATGGCGGCTCCGGAATTTTAAAAATGGTAAGGGGGGGACCAAGGGAAACGTAAAAATTTTTTGTCTCCGATTTCGCTCAAAAGTTGGTCATAGGGTAATTCGACCGCGCTGATTTTGAAACCGAAAACGAATTTTCCGGAAAATTTACGGATTTCGAGATATTCGCCCCGGAAAATATCGGAATTTGAAAATTTTCCCCAAAAGTGGTCGATATGGAGCTCAAATGAAAGGGCTCGTCGAGCTGGACAACTTTCCTTCTTGCGACATTTTCCGGAAATGCGTCTAGCGAAAGTTATAGCCGAAAAACTGAAAATCCGGGAATTCACGAAAACCCGGATTTTGGACTTAAAAATTTTTTGTCTCCGATTTTGCTCAAAAGTTGGTCATAGGGTATTTCGACCACGCTGATTTCGAAACTGGAATCGAAATTTCCGGAAAGTTTACGGATTTCGAGATATTGGACCCGGAAAATTCCGGATTTTGGAAAACTTCTCCGAAAGTGGTCGACATGGTAATCAAATGAAAGAGCTCGTCGAGCTTAACAACTTTCCTTCTTGCGACACTTTCCGGAAATGCGTCCAGCGAAAGTTATGGCCGAAAAACCGAAAATCCGGGAATTCCCGGAAAAACCGAATTTCTAAGAATTAGGGTTGGTTTTTTTCCGGAAAAAAAGTCGAGCGGAAAAAAAGTACTTTTTTTCCGGTTTTTTTCCGGTTTTTTTCCGACTTTTTTTCCGCTGTCCTAATCATGTCACAGCTTCTCAAAATTTGTTTCTATAACATATGTAGCCTGTCTTAACGAATATTTCGGCATGTTAAAGCTATTTGAACACTTTTATAAGCTTTTCGACATATCGAAACTAAGCAATTGTGAAAAATTTTGTTCAAACTCAGTTTCAGCTGACTATGGGCGCAATTCTCAGTTACTTTAGTTTCTGGGAGTAGTAAGAATCTTCAAATAAATTCTCCGTGTGCATAATGTTTTATTCTTTCACAACTGGATTTTAGATGTAAGTATAAAGTTAGTTTGCTACAGTTTTCATTTACAAAAGATGTGCCACCTGGCATGTTTTGCTCTTGCGGCCAGTTGCGGCAAGTTGCGGGCAAGCAGGGCTTCAGCGTTGAAGCAATATAGAACAGTTGTCTGTTGTAATTACTATAGGTTGAAATGTTTAAATTGATCTGTTAATTTCAAAAATAATTCGTTTCTCGTTAACTGACAATGATACTTCATAAAACTGAGCAGTTTATGAAAATTTCAGAAAACGTCAAATTAAGTTCGGGTTTCAAAATAAAACCAAACTCAATGCAAAGCTAATAATATGGAAAAAATGAACAAAATTTGAGAAAAATCACTAAATTTGTTCATTTTAACACCACTAAAACTTCCCAGAATGATTAAATTTTTCCTACTTTTTTTCCGTTTTTTTCCGACCCCCCCGGAAAAAAAAGGAAAAAAACGGAAAAAAACCCTTTTTTTCCGGGACTTTTTTTCCGATGCCCAACCCTACTAAGAATTGTCACAAAAGTAGACTCTATGGTACTCATTCGAAAGCTCTTAGCGAGTAGGAAAAAAGTTGCAATAGCACCAAAGCCTGAAAATGTACCAAAACTGAGTTTTCGCCCTTTAGATAAGAGGAAAATGGCTGCGACAACCCGTTGATGCCGGTAGGATTTATTATTATTATTATCCGTCTGTCCCCCCCCTAGATCTCGAGATTGGGAAGGGGTACAGGGGTGGTTGATACCTCATTTTGAAGCCCTTGACTAGGACATCTCCGGGAAGCGAGATGGCTCCGATCCCTTCCAGATTCCGGGAATGGCGAATCCCGGAATTTTTCGGTTGGTAAGGGGGGACCAAGGCGAAATTTCAAAATCCAAAATTTGGTCAAAAATTTTTTGTCTCCGATTTCGCTCAAAAGTTGGTCATAGGGTAACTCAACCACGCTGTTTCGAATCTGAAATCGAAATTTCCGGAAAATTTCCGGATTTCGAGATATTCGACCCGAAAATTCCGGAATTTGAACAATTTCTCCAAAAGTGGTCGATATGGTACTCAAATGAAAGAGCTCGTCGAGCTGAGTAATTTTCATCATTGCCGTATGTTCCGGAAATGCTTCTAGCAAAAGTTATGGCCGCAGATAGGAAAATCCGGAATTTCCGGAAAAAACCGGATTTTTAAAAATTCGTTGAAACATGGGCAATATGGTACTTAATTGAAAGCTCTTTGATTCCTGGGACAGATTCCCTGAACAGAAACAGCTTAAAAGGTGTCTAGCAAAATTTATACCCCAAAGGAATGTGCAGGTGGGCAACACATTCTTGCAGTAGCGCTAGTTAATAATTATTGGGTTGTCGCATTTTTTTTAAAAAAAGACAACCCTTTGATATGGCTAAGTTTCTTTATTTATTTATTGTGTTGCCCACTTTTCCAAAGGAAATGGCAACACCTTGTTATTGGTCTGTGCTTATTATTATTATCCGTCTGTCCCCCCCCTAGATCTCGAGATTGAGAAGACGTACAGGGGTGGTTGATACATTATTTTGAAGATCTTGACCAGGACATCTCCCGGAAGCAAGATGGTTCCGAAATTCCGGGTTTTGAAAATTCGGATTTTTTCGGATGGTAAGGGGGGACCAAGGCGAAATTTCGAAAATCCAAAATTTGGTCAAAAATTTGTTGTCTCTGATTTGGCTCAAAAGTCGGTCATAGGGTAATTCGACCTCTCTGATTTCGAAACTGAAATCGAAATTTGCGGAAAATTTCCGGATCTCGAGATATTCGACCCGGAAAATTCCGGATATTGAAAAATTTCTCCAAAAGTGGTCAATATGGTACTCAAATGAAAGAGCTCGTCGAGCTGGGTAAGTTTTATCATTACCATATTTTCTGGAAATATTTCTAGTGAAAGTTATGGCCGCAGATTGGAAAATTCGGAATTTCCGGAAAAAACCGGATTTTCAAAAATTCGTTGAAACATGGGCAATATGGTACTTAATTGAAAACTCTTTGAGTCCTGGGACAGATTTCCTGAACAGAAACAGCCTAAAAGGTGTCTAGCAAAATTTATACCCCAAAGGAATGTGTCGTGGGCAACACATTCTTGCAGTAGCGCTAGTTTATTTATTTATTATTCCGGTCAACATTTGTGTCCCCCCCCTTTTTCTCGAGATTGGCTGGACCGATCGGGCTGAAATTCTCAGCATAGTTGTAGGGTGACCTGAAGTGCTCCCGTTTGTAAGGGCATCCCGATATCTCCCGGATTCCGGGAATGACGAATCCCGGAATTTTAAAAATCGTAAGGGGGGACCAAGGGAAACGTAAAAATTTTTTGTCTCCGATTTTGCTTAAAAGTTGGTCATAGGGTAATTCGACCACGCTGATTTCGAAACTGAAATCGAAATTTCCGGAAAATTTCCGGATTTCGAGATATTCGACCCGGAAAATTCCGGATTTTGAAAAATTTCTCCAAAAGTGGTCGATATGGTACTCAAATGAAAGAACTCGTCGAGCTGAGCAACTTTCCTTCTTGCGACATTTTCCGGAAATGCGTCTAGCGAAAGTTATAGCCGAAAAACTGAAAATCCGGGAATTCACGAAAACCCGGATTTTGGACTTAAAAATTTTTTGTCTCGGATTTTGCTTAAAAGTTGGTCATAGGGTAAGTCGGTGGTGCTGATTTCGAATCTGAAATTGAAATTCCCGGAAAATTCACGGATTTCGAGATATTAGGCCCGGAAAATTCCGGATTTTGAAAAAATTTTCCGAAAGTGGTCGATATGGTACTCAAATGAAAGAACTCGTCGAGCTGAGCAACTTTCCTTCTTGCGACATTTTCCGGAAATGCGTCCCGCGAAAATTACAGCCGAAAAACTGAAAATCCGGGAATTCCCGGAAAAACCGGAATTTTAAAAATTGTCCTAAAAGTTGCCAATGTAGTACTTATTTGAAAGATCTCAGCGAGTAGGGAAAAAGTTGCGATAGGGCCAAAGTCTGAAAATGTTCCAAAACTGAGTTTGAGCCCGAGCCAATATAAGCACAGAGGAATAAGAGGAAAATGCGCGACAACCCGTTGATGCCGGTAGGATTTATTGGGTTGTCGCATTTTTTTTAAAAAAAGACAACCCTTTGTTATGGGAAAGTTTCTTTATTTATTATATCGGTAAACAATCTTGTCCCCCCCCTTTTTCTCGAGATTGGCTGGACCGATCGGGCTGAAATTATCAGTACCAGTTGGGGGTGGGGTAAAGTGGTACCGGAAGTGCGGGTAGCCCGATACCTCCCGGATTCCGGGAATGGCGGCTACCGGAATTTTTAAAAATGGTAAGGGGGGACCAAGGGAAACGAAAAAAATTTTTGTCTCCGATTTCGCTCAAAAGTTGGTCATAGGGTAATTCGACCATGCTGATTTCGAAACTGAAATCGAAATTTCCGGAAAATTTACGGATTTCGAGATATATATTCGTTACGGAAAATTCCGAATTTGGAAAAAATTTTTCAAACGTAGTCGATATGGTACTCAAATGAAAGAGCTCGTCGAGCTGAGCAACTTTCCTTCTTGCGACATTTTCCGGAAATGTGTCTAGCGAAAGTTATAGCCGAAAAACTGAAAATCCGGGAATTCACAAAACCCGGATTTTGGACTAAAAATTTTTTGTCTCCGATTTTGCTTAAAAGTTGGTCATAGGGTAACTCGACCACGCTGATTTCGAAACTGGAATCTAATTTTCCGGAAAATTTACGGATTTCGAGATATTCGGCCCGGAAAATTCCGGATTTTGAAAAATTTCCCCAAAAGTGGTCAATATGGGGCTCAAATGAAAGAGCTCGTCGAGCTGAGCAACTTTGCTTCTTGCGACATTTTTAGAAAATGCGCCTAGCGAAAGTTAAGTCACGAAAAACCGAAAATCCGGGAATTCCCGGAAAATCGGAATTTTTAAAAATTGTCTCAAAAGTAGTCGATATGGTACTCATTTGAAAGCCCTCAACGAGTAGGAAAAAGGTTGCAATAGAACCAAGTTCTGAAAATGTACCAAAACTGAGTTTTGGCCCTTTAGATAAGAGGAAAATGGCTGCGACAACCCGTTGATGCCGGTAGGATTTATTATTATTATTATTCTTATTATTATTATTAGCAGGTGGGTGTCCCCCCCCTAGATCTCGAGATTGGGAAGGGGTACAGGGTTGGTTAATATCTCATTTTGAAGAGCGTGAAAAGAAGGTGTGCATCCGTGAATTTCATCACTGTATCTCCACCCAGTCGACCAGGGCAGGGAATTTAATTTTTCAAAATCATGAGGGGGGATGGCCGAACGTTACACTGTTGGAGACCGCAAAAGTGAGCAAACTGCCCAGAAACCCGTAACATCTGTATTTTTTTAACTCGTTAATCAAGATGAGCCGGTGTATTTGCTAGGACACGCTTAGAATTTCATCGTTCTACTCCCACCCAGTCGACCAGGGGAGGGAATTTAATTTTTAAAAATTTTTGTTGGAGACCGCAAAAGTGAGCAGACTGTCGTCACAGTGCCAGACGGTCTAAACCTTTTTGTCTTAGTCAAGATGAGCCGGTGTATTTGCTAGGACACGTTTAGAATGGTATATCAAGTAACTTGTAGTATGTAGTTGAGAATTGCTTATCCCAACTGCCCTTTTATGGGCAACCATGTTCAGGCAAAGGTGTAAAAAATGGTCAAAAACTTTTTGCCTCCGATTTGGTTGAAAAGTCGGTTATAGGGTAATTCGGGGACGCAGATTCCAAATCTGCAATTGAAATTTTTCTACCTTTTGAGAATCTCGAGATATGGCCAAAAGTTACACTGTTGGAGACCGCAAAAGTGAGCAAACTGCCCAGAAACACCTAATATCTGTGCTTTTTTGAACTCGTTAGTCAAGTTTAGCCGGTGGGTTTGCCAGAACACGGTTTAGAAGGATGTATCAGGAAACTTTTAGCAATATGTAGTTGAAAAATGCTCATCCCAACTGCCCTTTTATGGGCAACCATGTTCAGGCGAAGGTGTCAAAAATGATCAAAAACTTTTTGGCTCTGATTTGGTTGAAAAGTCGGTTATAGGGTAATTCGGGGACGCAGATTCCAAATCTGAAATCGAAATTTTTCTACCTTTTGAAAATCTCGAGATATGGCCAAAAGTTACACTGTTGGAGATCTCAAAAGTGAGCAAATTGCCCAGAGACGCCTAATATCTGTATTTTTTGAACTCGTTAGTCAAGTTTAGCCGGTGGGTTTGCTAGAACACGGTTTAGAAGGATGTATCAGGAAATTTTTAGCAATATGTAGTTGAAAATTGCGTATCCCAACTGCCCTTTTATGGGCAACCATGTTCAGGCGAAGGTATCAAAAATGGTCAAAAACCTTTTGTCTCCGAATTGGTTAAAAAGTCGGTTATAGGGTAATTCGGGGACGCAGATTCCAAATCTCCAATGAAATTTAGTCAAAATATCACTTATCCCAACTGCCTTCTTAAGGGCAACCATTTGTATGAAGTAGTGTTAACAAACTGTAATGAGAAAATTGCTTATCCCAACTGCCTTTTTAAGGGCAACCATGTGTATGAAGCAGTACTAACAAAGTCTAATAGAAAAATCGCTTATCCCAACTGCCCTTTCAAGGGCAACCATTTTAGGATGACAGTGTCGTCATTATTGTATTCGAATAAAACCAATCATATTGATCAGGAACCCATTTCTTGAACGAAAGGCTAGCAAAGTCTTAGGAAATAAAGCTCTGACCCCAATGGAATATGCAGGTGGGCAACACACTCTCGCAGTCGCTAGTTATTATTATTATTTATTTCTTGCCGTATGTGTCCCCCCCCTCTAACTTTTGATTGGCTGGACCGATCTGGCTGAAATTTTCAGGGGGGGTTGGGGGTGACCTAAAGTGCTCCCGGAAACGCGGGCAGTTTGGTACTTCCCGGATTCCGGAAATGGCGGTACCCGGAATTTTTTAGAATGGTAAGGGGGGACCAAGGGAAAGGTGAAAAAATTGTGTCTTGGATTTTGCTTAACAGTTGGTCATCGGTTAATTCGACTACGCTGATGTCGAAACTGAAAACGAAAATTTCCGGTAAATTTACGGGATTTTGAGATATTCGACCCGGAAAATTTCGGATTTTGAAAAATGTTTCAAAGTATTCAATATGGTACTCAAATGAAAGAGCTCGTCGAGCTGAACAACTTTCCTTCTTGCGGCATGTTCCGGAAATGCGCCTAGCGAAAGTTATGGCCGAAAAACTGAAAATCCGGGAATTCCCAGAAACCCGGATTTTGGACCAAAAAATTTTTTGTCTCCGATTTTGCTTAAAAGTTGGTCATAGGGTAATTCGAC
>JASAND010010366.1:0-13368 GCA_030248195.1 Trissonchulus latispiculum
GATTTCAATACAAATTTCTAACATTACAAATTACTTTCAAAATGACTTTCCTAACACAATTTCAATCCAAAATGAATTCAAACACACATACATAATATTTTTAGAGGACTGACGTCACGCCGCCTCATTACAGCCCTATTTATATATAGGTTAAACACATTTTGTTGTGTAGTAAGAACAGGTAAGTGGTATCAATAAAAACCACGACGTTTACACAACATCAGATTAACGGAATTGAAAAACTCTAACTTTTTTAAGTTTTCTCACTTCATGTGTTTCACAACACAACACATTTACCTTCGCTTCATCTAGCTCTCATAATCGTTGACAAAAACAAAGTCAAAAGAAATAGTGAAAGAGTCTAAATATGAAAAGTGCCGGCTGAAACCGACAAGTCATATTGTCGGTTAAAACTGTCTACCTTTTCTATTAGTTCTACTTCAATTCTGCAGGGTAGATGAGAACCCATTTTACTCCGATTGAACGCTTCAATGGGCAAATCATCGATCAGTTGCCTGAAAGGGGCCGGTTTTCGGCGACAGTAACATATATTTTGTACGTATTTGTGGTGCATGGCGGCATTTTATACATAAAGTAATTCCTACACATGGAGTTGTGCCCAGGCGGGCGTTGTTGTAGAGCGGCGGCCCGGCCATGCACGGACAAATTTTATTTTTGTTGTGCATATTTAAAACTTTGTCCATATTGATTTCACCACAATGTTGAATTTAAGCTTCCAGGAGCTGTCAAACTTGTAATAAATATCAGTACTATTGCTTGACAGTGTTTTTGTTTGTCGATCCTTCACCGGGCCGACCGACCGGCCTACCGAAATAACCTGAGATTTGAAGTAAAGGGTAGATGTAGGGGTAAGGTCCTCGTGGACACCCGGGAAGCTCACGCCGATGCTGTATGCAATTACTCGATACGGTGATATAGCAAAGTGGACAAAACTGAAAGAGACGCAAAGCGCCCAATATGGGATTCATTCGAAAGCTATCGTTGAGTGAATAAAAGTTGCAATAGAGCCATAGTACCAAAATGTAGGAAGTGAACCTCAAAGGAGCCAAAAATGGCTAAAACGACCGAAAACCGGCTTTTGAGAATTTTCAAAAAAATATGGTCAATATGGTATTCATGTGAAAGCTCTTGCTGCCGAGAGCACTAATCGGTGTTTACTAGATCATAGAAATGCTTCTTTCGAAAGTGGTAAAGTCGTAAAGCACGGAAAACACAGGGGCAGCCCATTCTCGCTACTTCGCTAGTTATTATTTGTTGTTGCATTATTGTTACAAACCTCTGTCTTCAAGGTAGTAAATCTTAAAGTAACAATCTTTAAGGTATCAAATAACGTGACAATGTTAAAACCTGTGCAATAGAAGTCTAGAGAGACGGTGACTAAGAGAAAAAGAGGAAAACACAATTCCGGTAAGAATAAAGCTTATGAGAAATCTCCCTTTTCCTAATTACCATCTATCTAGAGCCTTCATTTAATAAGCCATTTTTTATAAGTTTTGCTGGTAGCATAGCTAGATTGTTATCTTTGTTACAGTCCGAAAACTTATAAACTCAATTATTTCTCCCTACAATGCCTTAGACGTTGGAGGATAATACCTTACACTTTCCAGGAACCAATGTCTGAGTTGTTTCAACGTCAGCTGACGATAGGTATGTAAATGACAACCAGTTTATACTAGTTTAATTAAAGCATTGCCAGTTTAATAACTGCAATCGATTGCATAAACAATCCAGTGCATACAGGGTTTATTTACATAAGACCCAATCCTTTAATGGTACAGTGTGAGTAGTATAACAATGGCGGTTCTGGGCCAGTGGAATCTGTGGAGCTTCAGGTGCTTAATACAGCTACGCTCTTATTTAACTTAAAAGAAAGAATATTTGGAAATGAATTTTCTTTCTTTCTTTCAAAATAAAATTTCTTTCTTTCTTCTTGCAATAAGCCAAAGTTAAGGCAAAGGTCAAAAGTTTGAATGACAGGTGGCACATTTAAGCATTGGCATTGTGTGCAACAAACGCACACAGCGTTAGCTGGGAGGGATTAAATTACACTTGACCTTTACCTTAACTTTCTTTCCTCCTTCTTTATTTTCAAAAGATCCTTTCTTTAAAATCTTCTTTTCTTTAAAGTTAAATATGAGCGTAGCTGTACCGATCATTGAACTATACCATTTTCACCAAAGGTACTTCAATTCAAAGTTTCGTGGCACCTTAGGTTTTTCCAACGTCAGCATATTTACAAATAACCAGTTTAAACCAGTTTCGTTAACCTACTTTAATACCTATAAATACAACTCTACCTGGATATCTTTTCAGTCATGGCTACTGCTTTCATTGCTGTTGCTTGCATTGATATTCAGAAACTTGAAGACATCCCTTTAAAAATTTTTACGCTGATTCGTAATTCCATGCCCCATCAATCCAATATACACCATTTGTTTATCCGAGCTCCTTACAACCTGGAGAAACTACAAAGCATCCAGTCAATAGAAGACTATCCGCTATATCACCAAACGATCTTGTTTCGACTGAGATAGCAGTGCTAATCTGCGAACATGGGATCAAGCAATAGGCTTTATTTCCAACATCCTGAAGGAGGGTAACGTTGACAAGGTTATAAACAAGGGTATTTTCCAGTAGATCCTGGTTCGGTTTGGGTTGATAACCAAGGGGAGCGTGGTTATCAGGTAACTGAGGCTGGTACTTTGGGGGCTCCCAGCTGCATGCTAATGCATGATGACGAGGGCAATTGTTGCTGTTTAGACCACATTCCGTCGGAAAGCTGTAGCCGAGCACTGTATCGACGTGCACTCGCGTTGCATCACTTCCGTTGTTTCTTGATTATTTTCAAGAATTAATCCTGCAATATGGCAACGAGTTATGGAAACAAACTACAAGTCTCTAAACTACCCTAAGTATGTGAGCATTGTTGTGTCTTAGCTAGATCTGATAATCATCAAAACTAACTTTACTGTGTATTAGCACGGACTTATATAGCAGCCATTGTTCTACCAGTAGAATAACCGTTACTGTCAGGTTATAGATGACTATAACTGTGGATCTGATCACAACAAGCATGCTGACGTAAAAGCAGAAGCATGCTGACATAATTATATAAAGATTAAATTACATCATTAATATATTATAGCAAGATATTTCTTGTTATATCTCAGAGGACAAAACGAGTCAACAGTAACCGCGTGGCAGACTGGGGGCGGGGGCGAAATTTAGTACCCGCAGCGACCCGAGTTTTGTCTGTGTGCGCATCAATTTTTAAAACTGTTACAATATTTAGAGCTTTGCAAGCAAAAAACCTAAAACGAATTAATTACACATTTCTAAGTTGCTAGTGGCGTATGCTTATGTGTTATTGACCGTTATGTCAAACAATGGATTTATGTCGATAGGGATGTTTTGCTTTGATGTCGATAATTTTGAAATATGTTTGTCCACCGATGTGAAGCTGCAGCTAACAAAAACAATGACTGCGACAGTGTCTTGATGAGTCGCGATGATGTCGCGATGAGTGTCTTGATGAGTGTCACACACTACTGAACATGATAAAGGCCTTTGCTTGATCCCATGTTCATAGGTGACATATTCGAAGTTCAGTATTTAAGACACAAATTTTTATGACATGATCGACTGTACTTTGTTGAGCTCGTGTAGTGTTTTCAGGACATAATGAGCTTGAATAAATAAATCATACATATGTATGCATATCATGTATATGTATATGTATATGTATACTTAAGGTAAATCATGCAATGAAACTTGAAATGTCCACCGCGACCGCAGTACCTCAAGAGTGACGTCCCCAACTTAAAGTACCAATGCAAGCATTTGTAAGTATTGTAGTAGCTATGACCGAAACTTGTTGGGTGGAATTGTACTAATAGGTAGGAAAGTGGGTCAACGAAAACTGGTTATAACTGGTTATAAACATTGTAGACCCAACAATATTTTAGTAGCATAATCTTGGTGAATTATTACATTCTATTGGAGTAGCAGAAAGTACTTCAAGGCTCCACTGACTCAGAATTCCCATATCATACTACTAACTGAAACTATTTGAAGTCCAACAAGATGTGATGTTTGTTTGTAATTTTAGTTTAAACTGCATTTGCTGAATCATCAGAACTTACAACTAATATCAGGCTTAAGTCATCGTATAATAGTCCTGCTACCATGGTTGCTTTTCCAATAAACGAATCAACAGTTATGACCAAAGCTGAGTTGAACCTTTATTTTCAAGCAGTTTCGCAATATATTTCTACATTTACTATTCTGGGCCTTACTTGGAATATTTTGACAATACTGTGCAGTTTGGTCGGCCTTGCTGGATCCATAATGACAATAATGTTGATGAGATCTGAGACTTTCTCTGAAATTTCCTACTCCTATCACAGAATTATTGCATGGATTGGTATACCTGTTAACATAACGCAAATCATTTGGCGAGGTCAATACCTGCTCCTCGAGACAGGCTTAATAACTGAAATAAATAATTTGGTTGATCTTCTAAGTTATTCACTAATGAACACTACATCAATCTTTGGAGACGACGTATCGATTATTGTGGCGATTGAAAGGGTGATAGCTATTTGGCTGCCCCTTGCCTTTCCCAGAATCAATAATAAAAGGTTCAGAGCCATTAGTGTTAGCATGGCTCTTCTGTGTAGTTTACCACATTTGTTTGATGCGTTCAAAGTTTTTGAGAAATTCGAACAATGGATTGATACCGACCATGGACTTGGATTTCTCATATTCACCATTACGTTTAATGTCCTTAAAGGATTTATTTTGACGGGTCTCAGTGTGATGATGGTAGTCGGCCTTCGAATTCGTCAAAAACGTCTTCAGTCCTTGAAGACATCGCAGGGCGCAAAATGGAAAAGGGACGCTCAACTTTGTTGCCTACAAATGTGCCTAGCTATTCCTGTTTGCATAAATTGTATCTTTTATTTTATGGCACTTATCCCTTGTAACTGTAAAATAGGTCCAGAGCCAGCAAGAGACTACACATTTTCTGAGGCCATGAAAAATTTAAAGCTCACAACCTTTCAAAGTATTTCATTTCTTCTGGCTGGCTTAAGCTTTTGGATTGCACAAAGTTCGAACTTTTACCTGTACACTGCATTTAATAAGGTTTTCAGAGCGGAGGTCAAAAAGTGGTTAAATATAGGATCTTGTCCAGTTTTTGTCTTGGCTAAACCTGGGAGTTTGGCACAACCTTCAGCTTCAGCATCAGCATCTGCTGGGAAATGGGCCTGTATGAGATGAGGTGGCATTACCTTTGAAAATTGTGACCGTACGAAATAACAATAAGATAAAAAGCCTTTTTTGTAGCTAGAAAAGATTTCTTCATTTTTTGACCTTTTCAGAAACAGTATTCCAAACGACTTCTTGTAACTTCTTTTTCTCGTAGCAAGTGATGTGTTGTGTGCACGTTAGCATTTTTGCAATACTTTAGTGCTGTTTTCATAGTGCAGTGTCAACCTGCGTAAGAATGAAACATGCTGAGTTCGTAGCAGACATGTGCAGGAGGGGAAGTTCTGCGGAGGGAGTGAACCGGCGGCCGACGGTCGTCGGAAAACCGGATTTTTCTGGTTTTTGCTCAAAAAACCGGAAAAATCCGGATTCTGGGGGGGGTGAGGTCCAGGTCTGGGGCACACCCCCCAAACCCCTCCCCCCCACCAAGCACATGTATGGTCCGTAGGTGTCATCATATAAAACAGGAAGTCTGCTTTAAAATTGACCTTTTTCGTTGTTGTTGTAATTGCTGTTGCTTGGACTTCGTTTGTTGTAAAAAAATTATATGGATTTGTAAGTGATATGCATTATGCACACACACTATTGCTTCCGCTGCTTTCTTAGTAGAAAAATTATTACGATAAACTATTGCACGAGAATTATGTCGTGAGAATTTTGCATACGTAGTCACATGTATATAATTAGTTTTCTGTTATATACTCATCATTTAGTGAGCTTTTTTCACGAATTTGAGCAGACAGTCTGTCGAAAGTTTTAATTTGTAGCAAACACTAGTAAACTGTGCTCAGACATCTCATTCTGATCATTTGAACAATGTCTATTTGTCTTTTTATACACACACATTGATACACACTGCACTCATATCCTAAATTTGTTCACTATCATCATCATCATCATCATCATCATCATCATCGTCGGAGAAACCAGGTTTTATCAGTTTCATACGAACGTCCGTTACACCAATGTTAGTAGACACGGGTCCTGTGCTAGCCACAGTTGTGGTTTTGTTCCATTCAGATCTAAGTTTTTCCACTCCTTCGCTGTTGCTTCTGCCTGTACTACCCACCAAACTGTAAAGTTGTCGTTTGAAGTTTTCATTGCAAAACGCATATAGCAACGGATTCCATAAGAGGGCTGACATGGCTACTAAATGGCAGGCCAATGTCACAGGATGTTTATATTCATTTTTAAATAACTTTACGGATTGAAAATATGAATCCATGTCCTTTATGAGATTAACGATATCCAAAGGTACTGAGCATAATCCATAGACTATTACCATTGTAGACAAAATGCGTTGCAGTTTCTGCTTCCTCTGAATAGCTGTAAGCTTTCCGCCAATGCTGCGATTTTCTCTTACTTTTTGATACTGTCTATGTAGTCTAGTATTGACAGCACGATAGCAGAAGGCTATTACTGTAAAAGGAAAAATACTTTTCATCAAAAGCACTGAAAATCCATACCAAATTCTTGCGCCCTGGGGTCGCCAGATGTCCAGGCAAAAGCTGACCTGCCTGTGACATTTAGTTCTAATTGTTACCATGTCCGTGTAGACAACCAAAGGAGCAGACATACCGATACCCGCACACCAGATCAAAGTCATTATTAGGGCATAACTGATTGGACAATTTCGATGCCAGAATGGATGAAGCACCAGAAAGTATCTGTCGATGGCAATTGCCATCAGAGTAAAGGAAGATACCAAAACGGCGAGGGTTGTTATTCCACTCCATAGTTTACATAATTCCCAGCCAAAAACCCATACCTGTTGGAAGGAGTATAGTGGAGTAAGCCAAAGGGAAGAAACTGCGACCAGTAAATCAGAAACAACCAAATTGGCAACGAATAGATTTGTTGCAGTTCTAAGGTCAGGTTTGGCGCAAATCAGAAACAGTACCACAAAGTTTCCTATTACACTCGTCAGGCCCAGAATACCATAGCATGCTCCGAAAACAGTCACAGAAGTATGCGATGTGGTTAAGCTTTGAAACTTCCAAACAGTGCAATTGCCGGTAACATTAGTCATCACTAAGATATAAACCTAAAACTTACAACATTTTAAATACTGTGATAGTAATGTCATAATTAGTGTCAAAAATATCCAATTTAATTTAATTTGTATTAATTAAAATAGCAGCTGTACAATACATTGCTAATTACTGCATTAAGCATTAAGATGATTTCAGCAGTTAATGTAAATATTACGCATCAATTTGTTAGATCCCAGAAAAATAAAATTTTTTAGCGCTACAGGCTTTCATTCCAAAATGTTAAACTTGTTAAAATATTAATATTATATTATTTTATTAAATATTATATTACTATTATTATTATTATTAATAAATTTTATTATATAAATTAATATTATAAAATATATTAAAATATTGTGGGCGGGCTTCCACAAGCTACTTCTTTTGACTGGCCTGAAGTCAAGCCTTGCCCACACTATACATGAGATCATTCATCTTTATGCCTCGGTGGGATTGAGGGGGCCAACGTAGAATACCTGCTTAGTGCTTACTAAGACTCTCAATGAACCTTTCTTCATTCTTTAAAAATACTGCAGATATTGCTTCCCCTCAAGCTATATTTTGAAGTTAATATACAGTAAACCTGCATCAATGGCATAGGGACATAACGTTACTTGTTATTGTTGACAAGAGCGAAAAAGTTACTTTCATGGAAAAAGCCTTATAAAATCAGGAAGTGCTTTAGGGATAAGATGAATGTCTGATATGTTCAAAGTTCTGCTCCAGCATAATCCCATGTAATAGCATTAGAAGGGTTCTTAGATGTAATAGCTTCTATAATTCGTTATCAATATATGTCACTATTAATAAGCGAAGAAACATTAGGGAGAAAGCTATAGGAAGGAAATTCTGCTTTTCAGGGAGATAAATTTAGTTTTCTCTTTGGGATAACAGATCAAAAGAGAAACGCTTTAATACCTGCTCTATCACTTGAGTAAAATAAGAAGCAAAGCATTTTGCTGAAAAAAATAAAAAGTAAGACTATCACAAATCATTACAAGCTTTTCAAAACTAATTGCAATCTGCACCATATGCGTTCTTGGCACCTAGTTTTGGGGAATGGGGTATAAAGTGAACTTCACACCTGCTCTGGAAGGATTAGGTTCAACCATAGACCGCCTTTTCTCGTTTCTTGGATAGTCAAAGACTTTCGCGAAAAGCCGGTTCATCCGCTTCCAATTTGGCTTACTTTATCTGGTCTGGCCTTAACAAATTCAATCAAAGTGATCTGCTTAATATCCTCGGTTAAGGATAAGGCGTCTGGTGACTAGGTAAAATGTTAATCACTTTTGAAAAATCAGTGCCAATGGCAGTTTGCTTCAGCGAAAAGACACCCAAGGCAATTACAAAATGTTGATGAAGCTTTTGAATTGAACCTTTCCCTGGAAATGGAAACAATTTCTTTCAACAGGTCCCTTATTTTTTTGTTTGACTGTCTACATAAAATTCAGAAAGTAGATCCTAAATTCAATTTAAGAGCCCAAGGTTTAATGTCGAATGAAGATGATTAGATTTGCTGTTCCTGGGAAAATTCATCAGTCTTGTTCTGACCCCGAACGGAGCTGACTGAACTCAAAAAAGAAAGGAAAATCATACAAAACTATATAACGCTAAATGGCAAGACAGTTTTCCAGTTTAGCGTTAAACTAGATCGCTATGAAATTAAATTGGAGTGCTTGAATCTCTGTATCAGATTTGTGGGTTGAGGAATCATTCATCATATGTAAATAAATATATGTATAATATGTATGTATAATATATGTATAATATAATATGTATAATATTATATAATAATCATGTAATCATACGTAATGTGACTGTAATCGATCGTGAGATATAATAACTTTCAATCACAAAACTTCCTTGTCAATAACCATTATAACTTCAAAACGGTTTCCGTTTTAAAATACTGTAGAAAGGTATGTTAAGCAAGCAGCTACCTCTCAAAGGTTGGAATATTTGTCGGCTTCGTGTAATAGGATCTAAGAATATAGAAGGACCGAAAGCTGCTGACGTAAGTGCTGGAAAGCTTATGATTACTTGGCACTAGAAAACAGAATCCTAGCTCAAAAATTATTATCATTAACAACGACTAAAACGGATTCGAAGAAACCTCTCTGTAGCAAGTTTCAAGAAGAAAATTCATGACAAGTCTCATACCCTCAGAAAACTAATTTCTGGTATAACTTCCGAGTTCATGCAAATAGGTTCCGAGTTTAAAAGGGATGTTTATGCATTAAACTTGGCGGAAGAGGGTTGAAATCAGCTCTGAAAGTATAGAAGGGCCGGTATTAAGTTTCCGGCTATTGAGTAGTTTCCGGTGCTATGTGCAAAATTTGTATATAGCATGTACAGACTAATAAACGAAGTAAGAAACAAGAATATTAATCAAATGGATCGAAAATGTTGTAATGCCAAAAACTTATTTTTTATTTTGACTGCATTGGTACTCTGCCTTACCGTTGCTATGACCTCCGTTGACTTTTGCGATAATCGACCAACAGCACACTAAGTTTTGTTTGGTTTTGAAATATTGCTTCCAAGAAGACGATTTGTAGTAATTTTGTATATGTTAGAACAGATGAGTAAACACTCAGGACACTGTCTTATTGGACAGATAGATAAATTGTGCATGTGCGCATACAGATAGATAAATTTGCCAATGGGAATTCGTCCATTCGATAGCTAATAAAATTACACATTAACAAACAACATATCTTCACCCCAAAGGGTCTTCTCAAGAAAAGTAAAAGTAGAGCAGTGTAGAACAAAGTTAGTGAAGTTTCAGCCACCGAAACTGAAACTGAAACTAGGTTTCAGTTTGTACAGGTTTCAGTTTAAGTCACTGCAATTGGAACTATTTTGGGAAGAGATCTGAAACTGTAAATGAAACTTTTCCCCCTTAACTCTTTCTTGAAAAGGCCTGAAATATCTTGAGAATCAACATGGTATAATAGGAATAACAGTAAGCATGGTTTCTCAATGCAAACATCGCCCATCTTCAACATTGGTCTCATATGTTGTTGAGCTGATTTCTTAGCCAAAGGGGTTTGCACTGAGTTATTTTAGTTTTCTTGGCCTTTTCTTGGACGCATTGCACACTTGTGCGCTTCACTCGGAGCTTCGCCTGATAGTGTGCATACAAATCTCTGAGTGAGAGTACTGCTGACAGTGCTACAACTCACACTTGCTTCACGTCTGCTCTTTAGTGTTGCAGAAACGATATCCTGACATGGGGTAATGCTTTGTATGTATAATTTTTCGAATTTGTAATATACCAGATAAAACATCCATCAATCAGGCGTGCACTTCAGAAGTATAGTCCATCCATGACTAACACTAAAAACAAATTAGAAGCAAACTTAGTGAAATTATGATGGTTACTTAAACAAACCAGCGATTAATACTGGCTACGCTTGTTTTCGGAAAACAAACCTGAATTCTGAATTCAGGGTAAATGTGGAAAAAGACTTGTATATCTGGAAGAAACGGGTCGAGGACAATTTCAAATCTTAAATGCGTTGAATTACCTGCGTACGAAATTATGAAATGTAAACGCACATGGCCATGCCATTGGTGACCACCCGTCTACTAACTTATTTCAGGCAAGAAAATACTTCTGACAGGAAGTAGTAGTTTTAAATACTCATTCACGGCAGTTCACGGGGACCGCAGATTTTCGACGTAAATGTGAACTTACTGCTTGGTTGGCGAGGACCAGACCTGGGGCCGGTCCTATCAATGCTCTTAACCCGGGTTAATTCACTAACCCGGGTTAAAAATGGGTTACTAACCCAAACTCCCTCCTATCAAAACTTTGCTTAACCCGGGTTTGCTTAACCTGGGTTTCACATCAGGGTTAACAGGCTATTTTAGGGTTAGCGCTAACCCCGATCCTATCATTAAACCCGGGTTTAGAAATCGGGGTTAAAATGGGGTTAAACGGGCCTAAACTTAACCCTCCTCACCTAGGTGGGTTAAGTCCTTAACCCGGGTTAGCATTTTGGGTTAGCGTAGCTGTGTTCATTTATTGAGTTTTATTTGAAAGTTTTAGTTTCACTATTTTTATTTTTTTGTTTGTTGTTTGTTTGTTTGTTTATTTGTTTGTTTTCCAAATTATTGTTTTCCTACGCTTGTTTGTTTTCCAAATTAATCAATTTGTTTTTGTTGAATCAGCATCTAATTTTTATAATTCATTTTTTTAAACGAAGCGTTTTCTATTTTACAATGTTGGCTGCATTATTAGCTGATATTGAAGAAATGTTATAAATAGAAAACATCGTGAAGCATTCGCTTTAAAGCATGAAAATGCGATCGAAAATAAGAAATGAATTTTTGAAATCAGAAAATGAAATTTTAATAAATGTCAAAAAATCAGTTAGGTACAACTAAACTAGTTAAAGGGGGGGGGGGAGGGGGCTACGAAGGGGTTTTGGCACGACATCGTCGGAGAGAGCAGTAGTAGTATAGGGCGAGCTTTTCGAGCCGCGCTCCCGGGAGTCAAAATCTGGAGTAAATTTTTCGTTCCATTTCTTAGGTTATCATTACAAGTTTGTCTTCGTTGTTTTATTTTAGCACCCTTCCTATGACTGTATGTTCCTTACTCACCCAGGTCCAAGGCTTTTCCTACCTTCTAACTTCAGGTGTTTATATAATATTGGTGCAGCATCATCCAATCAGGTTTCATAAAATTTTCATAAGGTGATTTTCAACGGTCCATAACTTTCTCATCCCTGATCCGATTTCGATGAAACAGATACCGTTCGATTCCTCTTCTCGAGCTCTACACGTATATACCCAACACACTTAGTTTCAGCTAGATACGGATTTTTGTAATTTTTGGTGCAGCATCATCAAATCAGGTTTCATAAAACTTTCATAATGTGTTCAATTTGACCGCCTATAACTTTCCCACCTCCCATCCGATTTTAGTGAACTAAAAAGTAGTGAACTCAACCTCCTCCAACACTACAAATTCAAATATACTTCCCTACCTGCACTACAAATCCTAATACACTTCCGTAAAGTCACCAATCACTCCTCCAAATATTGTTCATCCGTCCCTCTGAGTTCTTCCCCCGGGGCTTGGGACCCGGCGTCGGCCCATTACCGGACTCCTACCTAACTACTTACGTATCTAAACTTTCTACCTACCTACCAAAGCTACCTACGTACCTAGCCACTTACATACCTATCCTAACTACTTAGCTTGTCTACCTAATCTATATACAATACCTATATACAGTAAGTAACCATTTAATCTAATCCTAATATCACATAGTCCGGCGCATGCAATATTTTTGTATTATTGTGGTTTTATAATTTTTTATATTTTGTTTTTGTATTAGTGCATAGCGTACCCAGCCAATCTATATACAAAGAAACAAATACTGGTAACCCCTGCAACCATCCATTTTGTGGTAGGCCTCTGCTGTCGGGCCCACTCTAGAACATCCATCCTGTCAAACTCTAGATTAAGCTCATCTAAGTCTTCCCTATTACCAATAAATTTGGGTTCCTCTAGATAGTGGTTGTTATTAGAAGGGTAGTAGAAAGCAAACTCATGGTCCAAAACATTTTGAAGAATGAAGCCAAATGAGAAATTAATTTTGATGGAGTAGAATTGAGCATTGAAAACGGAGTAGAGGAGTTTCTTAAGGTTTGACTCCCTTGTGTCTTCCAAACGAAAGTTGTAAGTTGAGTAGATTCCCGGTCCGAGCTTAAACTTTGTCCTAATTTTGTCCCAATTTCGAATATAAATATTTCTAATTTGTTCAGGCAGCTTCTCCAAAAATTCGACAGATGGCTCAACCGGATCTTCCTTTGGGAGTAGCAAACGTGGGCACTTTCTTTGCATTAGTATTTTGTCGAAACTAGCATGTACTCTCATATGACCATCGAATCCCTTTTGTGTTTTAAATTTGCTTGTACAACGTTGGCAGGGGTACTCTTCCTGAAGGGGGTCTTGCTCAGGTTTCTTCGGGGGATCTGGCTTACATATATGAGTCACCTTTGTGTCTTCCCGACAGTAACTCTTTCCACATTT